>JAATLQ010032829.1:59574-75157 GCA_013421005.1 Heliconius erato x Heliconius himera
ACTAAATTATTTTGGTATCTAGCCCAACTAAGGTATGGTACCTTATATATATAATACTCATAACATGAGTACAGCAGCCTACTATTCGTCTTCCTACAATATAATTGCAGTATTTCATAACAATAGCTTCCCTTCCTCTACGAAAGCTGTCAACTAAAATGTAACAGAAATATATTTTCCTGCTTATATGTCGGGATTATATCACACCTCTAAGTAACCAGGTTGTGGTGGTTTTCATCGTCTAAAGGTCTTTGGACTAGGGTATTGCAGTGTCCATTGGCTATCCCACAATTCACACAGCGATTCATATCCATAGCGTGGCGGTCGTAAGATCCAAAAGATTTCAGAGTCCAGTGAGGAAGCGAGGGTCGTACAAAGTAGGCAGAGTCAAAATCCGAGAAAAACAAAACAGTAGTCGTTGAAAATATCAAACAAACGTGAAAACATTCAAAATGTCGATGCGTTATGACACGAACGTAATGACAGAAGCAAATGTTTTTTTTTTTATGTTTTTTATTTAATGGCCTGATTTTGCGATGACAAACAGAAGCAAAAATGCAAAAAATCATTAGACAAGGTGTGATTGTCGATCAGCTGTCACATCTATGATTTAAAATATGATTGATTTTAATCGATTAAGGATCTAAATCTTATTTTTTTTCATTTTTCTCCACTTCCAGAATGTCAATTAATTTATTATTTGCTATTCTAAAAATAAAAAAAAAATTGTAATTTTTTAGATCACATCTCAATTCTTTACGTGACGGCCCAAAAGTTTCATTCTCCTTTAGTGTTTGTTTTATTTCAATTGGTTGATAAATATAAAAATTTTATCAACATAAAATATTTTATCAACAATATTGCTACTTGCTTTTACAATGTTTAGATATTGTTTTCAAAATAATGTTATTAGAAGGCGAATATAATTCAAGTTAATAAATAAGTAATTGTGGGTCGATAGCTATAAATATAGCTAATACTCTCCTAAGTTTGACTTCCACCTACAACTGTCGCGTAATGACATTCATGGTCCAACTGCGCCACGGCGATAGACAAAGTATTATATATAGAAAATCAAAATCATTTTAAATCGCTGTCCTTGTACACAGCATGATAGGCAAAGAGAACCCAGTGCTAAGACACTCCGTTCCCCACTTTCGTGCATTGCATATGGGACAGGCTGTGGGTTCAATTTCAATTGGAGGAAATAAAATATTGAATATTTACATTTCTTCGCTCTCGTATCGAGGCATAACGCTACGTTGAGTTCCGCCACTCCAAATGTAATACCTACAGAATTTTGCGGAAAGTGGGGAACGGAGTGTCTTAACACTAGGTTCCCTCGGCTTATACTGCTGAGTGCGGGATATAGCGTGAAGCAGATCTATCTATTAGCATAAAGTCTAGAACTAAAACTAATAGGCCTAGATACAATATTTTACCGTTACAAATAGAATGCATATTTTTATTCGATTTATCACCGACCGAAGGTCAGGAGTTATCGGCCATGTTTGAGGAAAACTCGCCGGGAATCACCTTAGCTACAGCCTTACGGTACTGTACATGTTACGTATGTTACTAGGTTGCATTTTTTTGCTCGCTTTTCCTAGATTTCCATAGCTTAGACGAAAAGATGTAAATTATAGATAGATAAAATTAGTTTTCTTAAAATTGTTTTTCCTTATTGTGTTTTTTTTAAATTCACTCCGTATCCCGCAACTAGCAAGGTAGACAAAGGGAACCTAGGAAGCTAGTGTAAGTCTACGATCCGTTCCTATTAACTTTTTATAGATTGGTTAGATAAAACGCGAGATTGAGTGACGTCACTAACTGGTAACTACGCGATAACTCTTGATAACGCATGGAATTCGTGACGCGACAAAGGAAATAAATGCTAAATTTCTATTTTCCTGATCTCTTTGTAAGTAATTTTTTAATACGTGGAATAGATAGCGAAATTTAACGCCGCACTATATCTAAATAGGTAATGAAAAAATCGTGAATATAAATAAGAATAATTAACATTTTCCTTAGTGATACTTCCACCTACAACTGTCGCGTAATCACGCTGTATCCCGCATATAGCAGGGTAGGCAAAGGGAATCGGGGAATCAGTGTAGAGACACTTCATTCCTCATTTTCCATCCAATTTTCAAAGCATTGCATGTTGAGTGGCGGGACTCAACGTCGCGCTTTGGTAGTAGGTAGGTAGTGATTATATTTAAATTATTTTCATTTCCTTTTCTTTAAAGAAGTGTCTTAACACTAACTTTTCTCTGCAGGCTATGCGTAAGAATATAAACTATTATATAATTTACCAGCTGATATTATATAATAGAAAAAAAATAGTTTTATTATTCAGCCTTGACTGCCATTGAACTATTGGACATCGTTTATTCTCTCGCCACCAATACATTTAATATATTGTAATGCGCAATTATATTATATATTGTTTTTTTATTATCTTAAATAAAGAATAGCGTTTAGGTGTTCGTCGGTTGTGTGTTCGAATTCCACTCGAGGGAATTTATTATTATTTTAATTTTTTTTTGTTTTCGCTCTGGTACAAGGCAAAGTGGCGGAAGTGAACGCCGCGCTACCAGAGGTGGGAACTGAAAATAATATACTACTCCGAGTGGGCATGGAACCCACAGTCATGGTCGTCGCAATACACCACGATGGCCTATTTATTTATTATATCTGTAGGTCCTTAATCTTTTCGTGGTTAAATAAAAAGGTAGGTTTGCAAAAGAAAATAATGCTCTAAAAAGAAAGAATGTAGAAATTTGTCACTAGATTCTCTTAATCAACACAAGACACACTTTATTAATATTAAATCTATTATTATTATATTCACAATGTATCCCGCACTCAGTGGGATATCCAGAGAAATCTTGGGAACCTAGCGTTAAGTCACTCCGATCCTGTTAACACACTACCGTTCCCCACTTCCCGCCGAATTTCTGAGCTGCGCTTTGCTGGTATGAAGATAAAGCGCGGCTATGAATCCCGTCACTCAACTCTCAATGTCTCAAAAATTTAATGAAAAATGGAGAAAGGAGTATCTTAAAGAGAACGGAGTGTCTTAATCATTACATTATTAACTAGGTTCCCCCTCCCCAGAAAAAAAGGGAATTAGGCTTTGTTCGTCAAAGCCGAGTCTTAATTAAACATATGTATATTCATTCCAAAACCTGCGATAAGTACTGGGATTAAAGATAAACATCTGCCGTAAGGGACAATCATAACAAATCCTCTTATATGTAGGTATGTTATGTAATAATTTTGTATACTGTCGCTAATATTATGGTTCTGAGGTAACGAGTTTGAATAATACAGGTATACCCAATTAAGGGGTGTATTTTTTTTAAATACGTGGTCTTCCGGTTTGACAAAATAAATAATTCTGGAACCTAAGAATCTAGCTTCATGCTGTATAGCAGGGTAGGCAGGGGGAACCTAATACTGAACCTAATAAGAGTTAACATTCCGTTTCCCACTTTTCGCCCAAATTCCGAGACATTCCATATTGAGTGGAACTCAACTGGTAAGTGATTGTCGATTGGGAATCGAACCCACAACCGATATACGCTGACATAATATCGCTACGTCCTCAGAATATCTAAGATCAATGTCCTTAAAATGGAACGGTCTCGCTTGGAAAATATAAAAGATGTGTAAAGATATTCTTACATATTTTAAATATATTGTCTGTTTACATACATCTTTACTTATTACCCCGAATAAAGGAGGGATAGAGATAACTCAATATCAAAACTCTCCGTTTTATCTATATATATAAAAGGACTTGTGCTGACTGACTGAGGTAAGACGAACGCAGAGCCGTAACCGCTGATGGTAGAAACGTGAAATTTGGGCAGATGTTTACTTTCATATTCTGGACATCCACTAAGAAGGGAATTTGAAAAATTTTAACCCTAAAGGGATGAAATATGGGTTGAAAGTTTGTATGGAAAAAAAATTTAATCTGTACCGATTTTTATAAAATTCGAAATGCAGACTCTTAAAAATATTTCATTGAATAGCTGTTTCATGGTTTTTAAGAATTCACCCCCTAAGGGTTCAAATAAGGGGTTGAAAGTTTATATAGAAAAATCTTTAAATTGCCACCGATTTTTATAAAAAATTCAGACTGTTAAAAATTCAGACTGTTAAAAATATTTTATTGAACACGTGTTTCGTGGATTTTAAGAATTTACTCCTAATAAGCGGGCGAAGCCGCGCGCGTCTTCTAGTTTTATATAAAAATAATTCTTTATTTCAAGTAGAGATTGAACCCACAACCATGGTATGTACAATCAGATGCTGCTTCACTGCAACATAATGTATCCCGTTTACTGAATAAACACAATTAAATACATATCGCTATGAATTACTTCATTATTCAGGAAACTCATAAACATAGCATAATTTTTTTAGCTTCACATTTTATCCCGCAAATAGTAGGGTGGACAGAGGGAACCTAGTCTTGAAAGACATTTTTTCCCTTACTTAATTTCTGAGATATTTATGCGTTGGTGTAGTGTCTTATCACCAGATCAAGGAATTAAAAATCATTCATTCCATCCCAATCAATCATCCATTCCGGAATCGAATCCACAATCGTCTAGCGTTTGCAGTCAGACTCTGCGTTAAAACATATGCATTACCGCTGGGTGTTATTAATAGTTGTTTATTTATATTTATTGTTAGAGAGGTAAAGCGCCGCGTTGAGTTACGCTATTCAACAAATGATGTCCCGAGATTTCGGCAGAAAGTTGGGAACGGAGTGTCTTAACATTAGGTTCACTGTGCGTAATCTGTTATATGCGTGATACAGCGTGATGCTGGAGAAAAAAGAAAAATAAAATCATATTGATGCTTATCAGTGCACTGATAACAAAGTAGTTCATTTGGTACAAAGTGATATTATGTATTTATTTATGTTAATTCAGTTTTGCTCTAAAAACTGTTTTCCTTGAGGTAAATGAGGGAATTCACCACATTCTAAGGCAATTTAGTCTAGCGTTAAGATCGTGACTACTATCTAATTTTATTTATGTAAATTAAATGACGAAAGACTTGAGACCTTCGTGGCGCAGCGTTAGAGCGGCTGGCTGTAGGAGGTTTTGGATTCGATTTCCACGTGGCGGAATGAATTATGTTCATTTCCTCGCTCTGGTAACAAGACAAAGTGCGGTGTTGAATTACGCCACTCTACACGAAGTGCCGCAAAAATTCGTCGAAAATGGGGAATGGAGTGTTTTAATGTTAGGTTCCCTCTCCCTGCTATACGGGAAACATTATGAGTTTGAAAAGAAAAGAAAAAAAGGTAAGCCTGTAGAAATGTCTATTGCGGAAGACTCTTGTAAACAAAACCATAAAAATGGTTTTCATGATTTTTCTAATACTTATTAAAAGATTTAATGACAAAACAACAGTATACAAAAAAATATGTTTTTAGAGGCCACCGTTGAGGCTTGTCGTGCGGAGCGGAGAAGGTTGTGGGTTCGATTTCCACTCAAGAAAATTAAATGTTTATACATTATACTAGCGGCACGCCCACGGCTTCGCCCGCTTAAAATAAATGATTATTGATTTAATAAGCAGAATTGATTGAGAACTATAATGACTTCTAATATGTTTTTTTTATTTCTTTAATTTGTAATATTCTAATATGATTTTTTTCGACATTATTGTAATTTTTATAAGAATTTTTGATTGGTTCGAACTAAAAAATACGACCAATATTGATATTTGATATTCATAAAATATACATAAAGCTAATTATTTATTATACGTATACTATACGTATATTTTTGTAACATAACGTTCTTTTTACCTATGTTATGTTTTTTAAAACTCTGTTAAATGTGCTGATGTCACTTAATAATTTAAGGTACTGCTTCAGAAACAGCCTTAAGTGTTAAATACTTGATTTGGGTAAGGATTCATAATATTCTTTGTAAAATAACTGTAATGTTTGCATATTAGCTCCTGTAGTTTTTAAATTAGTTACATATAGATGTTATTAGCTAAATGTACAATTGGTAAATATGTAGTTATTACAGTGTACCTACACATGGAAAGTATGTTTTTAGGCATTTTTATATAGATTTATTTCAAACGAATGAACGAACCAAAAAAATCTTTATATTTACTTGATATTTCTTTCAAGATCAAATCGTTCTTTTATTAAAAAAATTACATTTATTAAAAAAAATTATTTTTGCTTTCTATTATTCTTTTTATGTGTCCCTCTTTCCACTTCAGTCAAAATTACTAAATGTACAGACAAAATATTTTTCCTTTCTTATTATATATAGAGATGTCTTATTATATATAGAGATAAGCTTACATTTATATATAAGCTTTTTTCGCGAGTAGACGTGAAACACTACAGACGTATTTATAACAGCTATTTTTAATTAAATTCATAATACGTTGTTAAAAACATATATAATATAATAATATGTTGTTAAAAACGTATATTTCAATTTATATACGTTTTTAACAATATATTATGAACAAATCTACCAACCAGTAAATTTCCTGTAATAAATTTACTCTGATAACACAAAAAAAAAATGAAAATGGAGCCAAACAAGCAATCCCTATCTGATGATCCCGAAATATTCAATACGAGAATAAATGATTTCCAACAAGAATTAAATAAGACTACGACACCTGTGTCAAATCATTCGCTGCCAACGGAATTTCATCAATTTACGCAATTTTATACTTCAGGTACTGATGACAAATGGCGCTTTATTTGACAACAAATTTTTATACGTTTTCTAAATAAGTAACTTTATTTTATAATTTTTTTATTTTTTGTCTTTGAAAAAATCATTTTTTCATTTTAGGACAAATCTCTTTTGTTTTAACTGTATTAGGTTTTTATAGAGTAGTTATATTAAAAAAAAATATTTTGTTATCAGGGCGAGGTAATGAAATTGTAATCATAATTCATTCCCCTGAACGGGAATCTAACCCACGACCGTCGCGCTTACAGTCCGCGACGACCTCAAATAGATGATTATAATAATATGAGTTCTCTGTTAGTCCCGAGGTATTTGATTTCATCACACACTGATAGCCTTTACAGAGAATTCTATACAAGTTTATTATTCCAATATTTGCTGAATAACTTAAAATCAACAATCCCACGTATATTTTCGTTCGTCAATCAGACTGAAATGATAATTTTGTTTTGAAAATTATGTTTTCCTACAAAATATATGTAAGCTGGCTAACAAAGTATTGTTAGAATATTTTTTTAGCTTCACGTTGACGCAACTAGCAGGGTAACCGGAGGGAATTTGGGAACCTAATGTTAAGACACTCCGCTCCCCATAAAGGGCTTCTGTTTCCAACTTTCCGCCGAATTCTGGAGGCATTGCATGTTGAGTAGCGGAACTTAACGCCGCGTTTTGCCTAGATTTATTTTTTATTTCATTACGCTTATCTCATATATTGCCTACTAAATACATACAGGCAAAATGCTGGGAGCTTCTCTAATTTTTCTTTATGCGGCGGAACCCGTCGTTGTGTCGGACTTTCTAAAGCGATGGAAATATTTTTTGTATAATCGATAATAACCGTTATGGCGCAGGGGCACTTATGTGTTTCTGTAATTGCGACGGTAAAGGGTTCGGATCCCACTCGGGAGAATGATAAATTTAATATTTTCATTTTCTCGCTTTAGTAATGAGACAACGGGTGGCATTGAGATCCGCAACTCGATACGATCGAGTTGCGGATCTCAACGTAATGCCACGAAAATTGGGAAGAATTATTGAGGAATGGAAGTGCGATGGCACAGCTTCTCACTGTATGCGGTTTACTACGGGCTGTATCGGTTGTGGGTTAAATTACCGCTTGGGGTTAATTAATTATTTCCAATTTTTCGTTCTGGTAAGAAGACAAATTGGCGGTAAGTCCTGCCACATAACACACACTATCCTTCTCCTAGTAGCTCAGCTTGAAGCTATAAAAAGATCTTTCGAGCTGTGTCAGGATCGAATCTACCTAAAACCATTAATGTACCCACTGAGCCATGACAGCGTTCAAATACTTATATTTTTCTTTGGTGGGCAAAAGCCCGGCGTTAAATTCCTCCACTCAAAACGCAATGCCTCGAAAAACTCTCCGGAAAGTGGGGAACAGAGTGTCTCAACACTAGGTTCCCTCTATCCGACTCTACAGCATGAAGCTGATTTGATTTATTCACTTATTTTTAGGACTATATAATCTGTTAAAATTGTTAAATCGAATAAGAATTGTAATCGAGCGTACACCTGCTGCCCAAATTATATGCATAATTTGAAACTTTTGTATGTAGACCGTAATGGAACAAGGATTAGGTATTCGCGTTGAAAATGTTCTACACGAAGAAAGAGCGGTTGTTAATATATTTGCAGAGATATTTTTAACCTTTGTTTTAGTTTTAGCAGAGTAGGCAACGGGGGCTTAGTGTTAAATTACTCCGTGTTGCGTGGCTGAACTCAACGCTGCGTTTCTCTGATAACAAATTAAAATCAAATCAACTTCGCGCTGTATCCCGCACACAGCAGGGTTGGCACCGAGAACCACGTGTTAAGACACTCCATTCCCCACTTTCCGCCGAATTTTGGAGGCATAACGTGTTGAGTGGCGGAACTCGACGCCGCGCTTTGCCTCGACACCAGAGCGAAGAAATGGAAATATGAATTTAAATAAATATTTCATTTCCTCGAGCGGTGATCGAACCCACAACCGTCGCGTTACAGTAACATTCACACCTTTTCGCCCCTGGACTACTACGGCCTCTGGTAACCGGAGTGAGAAAAAATGAAAATAATTCTTTTTCTGAATCCACTAATTCATCCGTCGCGTCGCGATAGTTTGACGGCAGGGAGCCTTTCACGTGATACGTTACTGTGGAATGGCTTACCTGTGGCAGTGTATCCAGGTCAATACGACCTGGGTACCTTCAAGAACCACGTTAGTCTTCACTTTGTCACCTGTAGCTCCTCTGGCGTTGCACGGGATCGTGGGCGGCGGTAATCACTTACCATCAGTTGAGCGTCCCCTCAATGCGAATCGAACCCACAACTATCAAATATACAATTAAATATTTTCTAATTGTACCACAATAGTGTATATATAAAGATCAGCTTTACGCTGTATCTCGAACACAGCAGATTAGGCAGAGGGAACAGATTAGCAAAGGGTAAAGTGTTAAGACACTCGAATTCAAATAAATGTTTCATTTCCTCGGATGGGGATCGAACTCACCGTCAGTTGCGTTTACATTCACACTTTGTGCCCCTGCGCCACGACTTGACTTGAGGCCTCAAGGGAGAAATGGTGAACACTATACTTGTAGTGTAATTATCAATAATATAAAAAAAAAAAAACAATTATTTTAAATATAACCAAAAGACACTATGGTGACAGTTAAAACTAACCTAAACTGTCAAAGGAAATCCATAATGCAAAGTTGCTTAACCGCTTTGATTTTCGTAGCTTTGCGGTCAACTTCGTGAATAATTATAGTTCAATTGCAATCGATGTAAATATCTTCATTGTATTTTTTAAATTTTTTTTGCAATAAAGTAATTTATTATTATATTTATTTATTACCTTTAATTTTGGTGTAGGAGAGTTCTAATTATATATTATATATCTTTCTCTACCTCCCATATTTCTTAAAGGATGCACTTTAAAACATTTTACGAAGTGTAAAAGCGATGGTTATAGTTTTACGCCCAATATTAATAACCTATCTCAAACGTCAATCTTAGATTGTTTCATATATCTATCCAATCTAGAGATTGGATAGATATATGAAACAATCTAAGATTGACGTTGGAGATAGTTTATTAATATTGGGCGTTAATCTACTCGAGGCAATCGATTTTTTTGTATTTTCCCACTCTTGGGCGGAAAAAGGAGCGCCTTAATACTAGGCCAGTCGTGGCGCAGAGGCACAAAGTGCGACTGTAATCGCCTGGTTGTATCGATCCCCACAGGAGTCTATGAAATAGATATTTACATTAATATTTTCATTTCTTCGCTCTGGTGTCGAGGCAAAGCGGGACCTTGAGTTCCGTTACGCTCAACACGCAGTGCCTCCAGAAGTAGGTTCCCTTTTTCTACCTTGCTGAGTGCGGGATACAGCGTGAAGCTGATTTATTTATTTTATTTACTTAATACTAGGTCTTCTGACGACAATGACTAATTATTACGATTTACTCAGAGGCCGCGATACTTAATAGAACAGCGAGGAAATGAAAACAATTATTTAATCCTAAAGGAAATCGAATCAATATTTTTTACGTTTAAAGCCGTACGCTGTACCACTGCGCCACGACGGTCTTTAAAACATTAATGTTCTCATTAAATTACATGGAGATGACTAATTAATTATATTTTAATAAAACGTCGTCTTGCGTCGTCACCTCCCATTATATAATCTTGATAGAATACTGACGTTATAAATTTTATTTCTTATATTTTCAAGAAAAGTGTATATGTAATCTTTATAACCCACCCGTGACCCACAAAACGCGACGTTGAGTTCCGTCTCTCAACACGTAATGTCTCGAAAATCGGGCGGTTTGTGAGGAACGTAGTGTTTTGACACTAAATGTACTTATGTCGAGTCATTAAAAATGTATAATATATTTCTTATTTGTAACGCCTGTATATATTTAAGAGCAATTAACATGAAATGTAGAAAAGGTATTGCAAACAGGAAAGTCCCTGATTTTAATTTTTTTTTATTTCAAGTTTGATATGTGAAAATTTTGTTTCATTATAATATAATATTGTAAATATATTTATCAAATTTAAATATGTAGTTTTATCTTAGGAATGCCTCTCCTAGTAATGGGTAAACATTTTTTTTTAATTTCACGATGGGACACACATAGCAGGAACCTGGGAACTTAAGACTTTCGTTTCCCACAGAATAGTAGAAGCATTGCATGTTGAGCGTTCAAATTCAACGCCGCACTTGTCTTTTTGGTAGAGCGAGAAAATAAAAATATTAAATATTTCACTTCCTCGAGTGGGAACCGAACCCACATCCATACGCATTCAGTTTCGTGGCCCTCATTATAATAAATAACAAGTCAGTAGAGAATTAGTATTCCACAAATTACCCTCGACCTACATACTCGTATATCAGAAGTTGAGATATCAAAATAAATGACTTCGTAATACGAGCTGACGTCATGTACTGAAGGGTTATTAATCATCAAGAATATACAGTACATGTTAAAGTGTTTTGTTTGGGGGTGACGGGTTTATGCCTAGTGTGGGGGTTAAAACTAGGATCTGTCACATGCTGAGCACGGCGGGTGGAGTCGAGCGAAGCTATTTCGCGTAAAATTTTGCGAAATTTCTATTTTGTTCGTATGCGCTTGGTGAGGTACATGTCGTGTCGTTCACAACGTTCCTGCAAAATGTCAGAGCTGTAGGTTTAACGGTCTACAACAAAACACAGTTTCTACCAGTAAGAGAATTTTATGCATTTAACATTATATACATTTAACATCTTTTGTGTGTCACTCAACGGCTTCTTGAAATTATTGAAAAACATTTTTAGAAAACGTTTAAAAAATTCAAAAGTAGCGGGATTCCAACCTGCACGCCTTGGAAACCGTCCAAACGCTTTGACCACTAAGCAATATGTTCATATATACAAATAGTAAAATATATATTTTTTTATTTCAGTAACGTTTTCTATCTCTTGAAATTGTGTTTGTAACTCCAAACACGGGTGTCACTCAAGTGTCACAATCTTCATTTAGATTTGGGTAGAACCCCTAGTTGAGACATGTTCTTACTTCTAAGGACTAATTACTTATTAAATAGGTATTATATTAATAAATATACTGTAATGTTATTACTTTAATAGTGTACTACTTTACAGTAGCTAAGAAAATAAAATTAAATCAGCTTCACGCTGTATCCCGCACACAGCAGGGTAGGCGTAGGTAACCTAGTGTTAAGACTTCATTCACCACTTTCCGCCAAAATCTAGAGGTATTGCGTGTTGGGTGACGGAACTCAACGCCGCGCTTGTAGCTAAAGCGGTTTATCTCGTTAACGAGATATGTTGAGCAGGGAACCAGCGTGGACAGCCGTAGTCATCTTCTGTGAGACGTTCACACAAGGAGCACATCACAGAAATAGCTATAAAAAACATAGAAATTTATTTGGTCAAACGCGCAAATCTTACGTGACGATTCGAATACTTTGCAGTGATCCGTGGTCACGCGTAGTCTGAGGTGGCTATAACCCGTGACCACGTGACTACACCAAAGTGTTCAAGTCATCGGGTTTCCAAAACGAAGTATACGCGATTAGTCCGGTATAAGAATTCCACTTAAATTACGATATATATTTACCTAGAAAATAGTGTTTTAGAGTCCAACGGACTTTACATGTTTAGAGGTGTAGTACTTTTAGTTAGTTGAAAACCGTTAAAACCATACATGTGTAATGGCAGCTAAGTTAAATGACAAGTTTGACAAAACAATGGGAGATCTATATGGGGCTTAGATCCGTTGAGGATCGATGTGGGGTTGAATTGGGTTAAGTTTAAAGTTCTAAATTTCAACCAACATCTTTATACCTATTTCCAGTTTGTACTCGAGTTTAAGGTTGATGTTTAATTTGATATCTGGTGGTAAAAAATAACCAAATCATAGGAGATAACCACATAATAATGGAAAAGCTGTAATAGCTTCTATTATATTGTTTTTACTGTGAATGTATTGTTTTTTTTCTGAAATAGCGATACACAATTTTTTTTAATGTCTAACCTTTACAGTAAGGTAGTAGTTATTGGGGTAACAACCTTTAAACATTAACCATGTTTAATTTTTCAATATTTGAAATTATAAATTGTAACAAATTGGAAGATTATATTTTTAAAGTGCTAAAACATCTCCCAACTATGAATTAGCAATTACAGAAGTAAGTGCTGCCACACTCCGCTTAATTTTCGAAGCATTGCGTATTGAGTTTCGTAACTCAACGCCGCGCTTTGAAATTTACCTATTTTTATATATTGTATCCTGTACTCTAATTCCAACGGTATCACTTAACCACTAAACCTATTGTAAATTTAATAAATTAGTTATTCCATTAATTGAAATGAAATATTTAATTTTACAATAGACTTTCGACAGGCATCTTCACTTAAATTACGTTTTGGCTATCTCTTATTAGGAGCAGGGCTTTTTGTTTAATTAAGTTGTATTTAGACATTAAGTGATTGTAAATTATTCTGACTACACTGGTACTGCTTACATATATACACTTTTAGAATCTAATCTTTATATTAGGGGTGCAGGTTTGAATAATCATTGGTTTTCGCGATATTATTGTGCACATTAACATTTTGGCATATTAACCAGAATATACATAAAAAGTATTCGGGCGAATTGTATTGGGAAGCTCTCCCTTATTTGAAAACGGTAGAAAATGAGAAAACCCTTTTTTTTCAAGTCGGTTAAAAAGAAATGTAACGATGAGGAATATTACTTCTTACACCAATTTTAACAATGTTTTCCTTGTAACTATTAGAGTATAATTATATTTTTTACCAAAAAAAAATAAACTTGTTCAATTTCAACCGGATCCCGTAATCAGAACCGAACCAAACTTTCACTAAACAATAAAAGTGTATCCTTTCAAATAAAAAAAGAATCATCGAAATCGATTGGCGTGATATTGAGTTATTTGCCCATTTCTCGCGTACCCACGTAATGTGATTTTCTCATAGATACCATTGAAAGATCCAGAAACGGGCCAAAAAAAAATGAGAAAACAAGGGAAGCACTAGCTTTCAAATAAAAAAAAACATTGTAATCATACAGCGTGAAGCTAAAAGAAAAGAATATACTAAATTAAGTAAATTGCGTTGAGTTCTGCCACTCAACACGCAATGCCTCCAGAATTCGGCAGAAAGTGAGGAACGGAGTGTCTTAACACTAGGTTACCACTGCCTACCCTGCTGTGTGCGGGATACAGCGTGAAGCTGATTTTTTTTTAAAGAAAATGGTAAAGTCTTTATTTTATAAACTTTGTTGCAAACTTTAACCGAGGTTTGCAGGTAAAATCTTACAACTTCTGAATACTTTAGAACTTTATACGTTTCTGTACTTGTTAAGTAGTTATATTTATATATTTAAGAAACTTAAAATTTTACTGTTATACATTATTACATTTTATATGAGAAAAGTGCAGCTTTATATCTTAAAGTTCGACAACCGAACAAATGGACAAACAGACAAACATATAGACAAAAATTCTAATAATCATAGATTCGTATTCTATTACTAATTCTATATTATCCTAAATAGATTTTTCGAAAAAATATTTAATGTATAAATAAAATTTCCTTTAGTTATTATAAAAATCTGTAGTATAGATTTACTTTTTTTTGTCATTGGGCCGCTTACCCCACGCCTTGACACGCCATTAAATATAAACATTTTCCTGAACTAGCATCAAAGCCACAATCATCGTATCCAAATAAAATTAAAAAATTGACATTTTGTGTTTGTTCCATTTACATGCAAAAGCTACTAAACTGATTAGAATATTTTAACTTTATAATGATATAGCTTAAACATCAGAATCACACATACTACGGCTACGATTTATGAAAAGATTTTTCATAACTTGTCTATCTCTATCTCTATATCTTATAAAATAAGAACGATTTTTTTCTCTGTCTGGCCTTTCTACGTTATCTTCTTCTAAACTACCCAACGGATTTTGATGCGGTTTTCACCATTATGTAGAGTATTTCTCAGGGAAGGATTATATATGGTTTATTATATGTATATTTTATTGTAATTTGACATAAATATGATAATTGTGTATAAAGTCCTACCCGTTCAGACACTTTCACGCATGCGCTGCTTTAATGGTAAGTCCTACATGAAAACAATGTACTAGAGTATTATTCCTCTTTATAAGATCTACAAAACAGTCAGCGACAGCATATTCGTATCTTCTAAGGATAACATACAGTGAGCATATTTCTGTCTAAAAATAGTAATTTGAATATACTTTTTATTTTGAGGGATGTTTGTCCATAATGGTATCAATCCTTATCCTTTTAAATACTTTATTAATTTTCTACGTTAAACGAAGATAAAGTTTGCTTTTTACACTAATTTGAAATTACGAATAGTTTTAGAGAAAAACGCATTTAATTGTTGACACATCACGCCGGCTATAAACCGCAGTTTTGGCGCAAGTTTTATTTATTACCTTACTCTCAGCATATAAATAAGAATATTAGTTACGTTGGCCATTTAATGTAGATCAAAACGGTCTTTTACTGTTTTTCATTTTAATAAGTACTTTAGAAGTTGTTACAATATCAAAAAATCCTTGCTTTGAAACGGCTCGCCACACGCCATGCGTCCCCCCGCGCCCCGCGACGTTTTGCTTATAGAAGCGCGTCCGCCGCGCCCGCCTGCCTCTGTACTGTAGAAAAGTAGATGTAGATGCGATTGTACGTATTGGATAATTGGAGTTTAATATATTTAGTTTCGTCTATTTTGATTAA
>JAATLQ010032830.1:0-62564 GCA_013421005.1 Heliconius erato x Heliconius himera
TACAACTGATTCGGATTAAGTTCCGTTATTTCTATGTTTGAAATTTTTTCCGTCACTTTACTATTAAAACGATTAATTTTACTTTTAGTGATTGGTCTAATTGTTATTTGTTTACGTTCTGCAACTATTTTATCTATTACCGAAAATTTTTGACCACAATGATCCGAGCTCAGATTGGTAATAATTTGTTTATCTACAATATCAGAATGACAAAAAACATTATCTATACAAGTTGCGGATCAAAAATTAAGCAAGCTAAGAAGTTACTCTTATATTTTTCATATTAAATAAAATGTATTTTTATATATATAAATCTAAAAATATAACCAATTACATTTAGGAAATTTATTTTTAGTTTTGCAATTAGGCATCCTAACATCATCTAGAGCATATTTTTGGATACATTTCTTAATTTGACTCATAATAAGATATCTTCTCTTTGGCAATTTTTTGTTTCGACATCTATTAAGTGTGCAACATTTAACATCTTAATGAATCAATAAGTTCTTTGGCAGTGATGTTATTACATGTTATCCTTTGCAGTGGTGATTATAAGAAACAAAGGCCCACAAATGCCTCTCAGTGGAAGAACAATAAATAGTCACATCAAAAAAAAAATCCAAAGCTCTCCCCACACTACTTTGTGCAGTTTTGTTAACCAGTCACAATATCACACACACACACTAAGTAAGTATAAAAAATATAATTGTATAAAAATTTTATAGAACAGATTGAAACCTAAGATTCTTCATATATGCAAAAATTTATAATCTGATGTCGTAAGTAATGTTTTTGGTTGCTCAGTTTCCAAAACGAGGAAATAAAGAAATAGCCATAATTATGTTAAAAAAAATTAACATATTATACATAAGCACTAATAATGATTATATTTGTGCAACATGTTTCCTTTGTAAATGTCAAATCATAACTATTACAAAATTAATGTATGCCATATTTTTTGGGTAAAAAAATACAAAATCGAATAAAGGTCCGCAAAATATACATAACGTAATCGAAAATAAATTGCAAGAAGTTTTAATAATTGCGATTCATACACAAAATATTCAATAGCGTCTATTTCTGCTTATTATATAATTTCTTACGTAATATACACACACTAAGAATAATATTATAATATAAAATTAAAAGATAACCATTACATAATAGTAGGACAAATTAATATTAACAACTAATAAAACTTATAATAAAAACCGGTTTCACCTTTAAATTTAACCCGGGAAATTTAAAAATTAAAAACAGAACACAATCAATAAATATACACTTACGATATCCTCGAAGGGCGTTGAAGATTCCGAATTACTTAGAGGAGTGTGCCACATTTTGAATGTAAAATATGCTGGTGTTTAAATAACTCGCAATTAAATCTGCTTGCCGCCACGTGCCTCAGTTGATTGATTGACGACTTTTAATGACAAAATACAAATTGACAATAGTCAATAGAACGCGGCCCACGAAAACCGAGCTATTGACATGACAATTTCAAGCATTAGACGGTGTCAGTCACGGTAGATCTATATGTATATATATATAACATAGATAATACTTATATAAATTGAATATAGACTATAGATAGATCATGAAAATTATCTATGATTTTAATAGAGACTGGTGTTACCATTTTATAATAAAGACAAACGAATTTCAAAATATCGTAGTTACAAATTAATTATTCGAAAAAACAGTGGAAATTCACGTTTGCAATTAGCAATGGATGAAACACAATCTCCAATAAAAATATTTTTATTCCGTATTTTTATGTAATAGCTATCTTTCTGGTCTAATAAAACACAATAATTATGCACTAATATTAGTACTAAACTAAACACTAGAGCGCATCGCGAAAAGTGCACGGACAAGGGGAACCTCACTCCTAGGGGGTAGGGATACCTCCCAATATCGGTGCATAAGGTGATACAAAATGTATATTCTGCGCAGCGGGTGTGGCTTCTTGAGTAGGGGTGAAAATTATAGATATTTACATGCTGTCCACGGTAATAATAAATATTTTATTTATTTATTGTGGTTTTACTGTAATTATATGCAAGATAATTAAAAATTTGCAATAGATACATTTTATTTAATTGATAATATGTTTTATGCTGCTCAAATGTCAATAAAAAAATAACTTAATTATTTAAATACTTTTTAAAATTTTTCCTAGAAAATTATATCTTTCTTCATAAATAAAAAAAAATACTCCTAATTATCATTTACATATTTTTTTTTTGCTATTACTACTCCATCAGAGTAGAGTACAATTTTCGTTGTTTTTTAAATATATGTTTATATGCATTTAAAACATTAATAATAATTTTGAGAAATATATAATAAGCTATTTATCTATTTTTAATAATTTGTACATTATTATAAATTAATTTTTAAACGATTGTTCTATTTAAAAAATATTTACTTTTCTCAAATGACGATATTCTAATTCTGGAAAATACTGATATTTCTGAAAAAATATCTGATGATATTTCTGATATTCTAGAAAATACTGATATTTCTGAAAAAAAAATCTGATGATATTTCTGATATTCTAGAAAATACTGATATTTCTGAAAAAAAATCTGATGATATTTCTGATATTCTGGAAAATACTGATATTTTTTACTATGCGCGTTTACTATGGTAATCCATAAATAAAAACTTACAGGACTTATTAGCTTACTCTTTCACCCGTTGGTTGCATACATGAAAAGGAGAAATGTGTTGCCAGTATCATGACGATTATTGAAGTTGAGGACCACAGAGTACATTGAATGTTGAAGACTGCGAAGTGCTCTTGATTAATCGTTATTGACTATTGAACAATTTTGCATTGGAGTGCTAATTGCTTATTTATAATATTTTTTTACAATTTATCAAGTAATTGTCTTTTATATTGATATTCATAGTTGTGTATAATGACATAATTGACAGAGTTTGTTATTGTATCCGTAAATACACTATATGATGTGTCTCATTTAATTGATTTCTGAGTTCCTTGGTGTAAAGTCGAAGGCACCATGGACGAAGACGGGGATGATAAAGACGACTCTAAGAGGTATTCATTTCAGTATATTCATTTTCTTATAAAATTAAACATATATTTCATGTATATCGATGTTTATTTAATGCATTTAGAATTGTTCCTTTTACTTCAGAACACAATTGTTTACCCTCCATATACTTTTTTTATGTACATATAATGTATTCTATTAAAGAACGTGACTATTTGTTACTTATTTTTTTGTTTTTTTGATTCTAAGACTTTATTTCCAACAGCATTTGTGTAATGCTTTATGAGAAATGTTATACTAATCTATCTATCTTACACAAAATGTTTGTCATGTCAAAATAATCTACTGTGAAGTATAAAAATGTACGGTGTTTTTTCGGTAGCTTATGCATTGGTGGACATATGTGTTTAAATAGTTGGTTGAATTTCGTTCTCTAATTTGCGTTGTCAATGATGTATTTATGTCTCAAAGGGATAATGCAAATCAGAATCTCAAAACCAAGAAAAAATGCAATTTTTTCAACTCTTGTCAAAATTTTATTTTTCTTGTGAAAAAAGGAACATTTTAGCACTCTCAAATTTTCTTTTGTAAGTATCTGAGTATAATAGTCTCAGCATTCTCATAACATTCATTTGACTTTCCTTTTCTAATATTCAGTATTTCATTGCTGTATTTTTAGATATTGCTTCTGCTTGCTTATGATAATGTCCTCTTTCTGTTATTCAGTTAAAAGATGCAACTGCAACTGCATGCAGAGTAGACTAAACTAACACTTCATATTTATGTCATTTTAGTAGTTATATTTTGTAGTATCAATTTTTTTTTCAGCTGGTGGTTTATCTAATTAAACCTATTTTTATTAGGTTGATTCATTTTTTAAATGATAATTCCTTATTTTTAATTGATTTAATCTTCATTGTGTCTTCTCCATTCAATGTGATATTGGCAAAATAAACTGTGTCCCACTGGCATAAAATAAGAAATGGAAACATAAAATGTTTGCTACACCAAACAAATTAGAATCTAATATGAAATTCTTATGCATATATATATAATGTATAATAATATATTTAGATATAAGTATTAGTTATACTAATACTTAAGAGATTTTCTTTACATATAATACAAATATAACAGTCAGTATATTTTTAAATTTATGACAAAACTAAAAAAAAAACTAGAAAAAAACAAATCAAATATGATCAGATTATAATATGATTAGATTTTCTCATATATTTTCCATGTATGAGCTGTCATAATAATAATAATTTTTTTTTACTGAATGCTGATTCAGTAAAAAAAAAATTATAATTAGGGGTGTACATAGGGTATAAGTAAAAGCACCACAAAAGCTTACTATGCGTCTCAGGAAAGTTATTACAATTATACCTAAAAAATATTGATTAAATTTAAGTACATCACCATAAACAAACAAAACGTAAATTGATAAGTTAATAAATATGTTGTATAAAAACAATTTTTCAATATGTTTTTTTAGGAGGACACGAAACCTAAGTGAAAAAAAAAGAAGAGACCAGTTCAATATGTTGCTCAATGAGCTTGGGTCTATGGTTTCTACAAACAATAGGAAGATGGACAAGTCAACTGTTCTGAAATCAACAATATCATTTTTGAAAAATCACAACGGTAACTAATTTACTTTTTTTTTAATTTTACTCTAGAAGCATTACACATCTAGAGATTTAATATTTTTTTTACAACACTTATAGAAATAACTGTGCGATCAAGAGCTCATGATGTCCAGGAAGATTGGAAACCAACTTTTTTGTCAAATGAAGAATTTACATACTTAGTGTTGGAGGCCCTTGAAGGATTTGTGATGGTGTTTTCTGCTACTGGTCGCATTTACTATGTTTCTGAAAGCGTCACATCACTATTGGGACACAACCCGGTAAAGATTATTTGTAAAACTATAACACTTGTCAATTAACTTTTTTTTCGGAATGATTTTGCTTTAATATAATGAGCCCAGTCGTAGTGCAGGGGCACAAGCGTGTGACTGTTAACGCGATAGGTCGTGGGTTCAATTCCCACACGTAGAAACGAAATATTTAATATTTTCATTTCTTTGCTTTGGTGTCGAATGTCGGTTAAGTTCCGCCGCTCAACATGCCTCCAAAATTCGGCTACAGCGTGAAGCTGAAAAAAAAAATTGTTATAATCTATTTTATATAATAATCAACACAAACTTTCAGAACGAAATATTAAATAAGAGTATATTCGACCTGACATTTGAAGACGACCGTCCCAATTTGTATGGGTTGCTGCAAAATCCGACAGCCGTGATTCACCCAACGCAGGGTATTAATATAGGTTTGTTTATGAGTCCTTTTTTCTATTGTTTTGTTACGTGATGTCATGTACAAGTAGTTTAATAGTGTTATTTTGAATTAATTGCAATGTTTTTTGAGTTTGCTTTTAAGTAGCACATAATATATAAAATATTTACTATATGCGCCTTAAAGTTTGTCTGTGTAATCATTTGTATGTTACGAAGACAGATAAAGAAAATTAACTATAAACTAAAATATATTATATAAACGTAAGAAATCTTTGATTAAATAATTGCCAAGGCGAATTTAACAAGATCAATAAGTTACAGAAAGCGAACTTTGCATATTTTTTTTTATTATTACACTATAGTAAGCGAATGTTACTTGCACTAGATTATATTCTTTTGTGCTAGATGGTTGCCAGAATTATCTTTTTTTTAATTATTTTTTTATTTGAAGCTATTGCTTATTTTATTTTCAATTTGTGTATGCTATTAATATACATTTGTTTTAAGTTTTGCTAATTATAAACACTGCATTGCTATATGTATATATTATATAGTTTAAAATATAACTCTTGATGTTGTCGTGGGCTAGGGGCGAATAGGTGTGCGAATGTAAACGCAATGGTTATAGGTTCCAATACCATTTGAGGGAATGAAAGATTTTTTATTTTTTATTTCCTTGCTCTGGTAACGAGACAAAAAGCGCGGCAATCGGTTCCGTCACTCAACACGCGACGCCTAAAGAATTCGGCAGAAAGTATGTGTGTGCGTGGCGACTTAATGGAGAACGGTTTGTCTTTACACTTAGTTCCGGGGTTCTTTCTGCCTACTCAGCTATATGCAGAATAAAAAAATAATTGCACCTGCAAATAATAAGCGCTTGCTTGACGCGTTTTGAATTGTGTTTTTTTCCCAAAAAACATATCTTACAGTAGGAAAAGGATTGCGAATATTTAGAAACGTTGCGCATTTATACAGTCTCTTAATTGTATATAAAATGGTTGTAGGTTCGATTCCTACTGGCTTAAACGTTTATATTTAAGGAATTTTCTATTTCCTATTTTATAAGATATTATGCAGCGTTGGATTCTGGTACCCATTGCAATATCTTTAAAAAATGCGACATGTCGAGAACTGGAACGTCTCATTAACATTAGGTTCCCTCCATCTTGTTTGCTTAACGTGAAAGACGAATATAAAATCGTAAAAGGAAGAGCAAAGCATATAAAATAAATAATAAAATAAATAAAAGAAATAGATGAGGCCATCGTAGTGAAAGCATGAATTGTATACGCGATGGTTGTAGGTTCGATTCCTATTCCGGAGAATGAGTTTTGATTTTGTCATGGTCAATTCCATGTTAAGATAAAGTGCGGCGTTGGTTTCAGAAAAACCACAGTCTCAAAGTCTGGCGGAAGATGGAGAATGGTGTGTCTTGACACTAATTTTTCTCCGCCTACGCAGCTAATCGGAATTAAACGTGAAGCTTATAAAAATAAATAAAAAAATCAGCTTCACGCTATATCCCGCACACAGCAGGGTAGGCAGAGGGAACCTAGTGTTAAGACACTCCGTTCCCCACTTTCTGCCGAATTCTGGAAACATAGCGTGTTGAGTGGCAGAACTCAACACCGCAGCTAATAAAAATAATAATAAAAAAAACGGAAAGTAATTTTAGCGTTGTACGAGTACACTTGTTTTATTTAATGATTATTCTATATTTTAAAGTCATCTTTCCTGCTTGCTATGTATGTAAATGTATAAATGTTTTTATACTTAACTACTTGCGATATACTGTATACCTTTTCGCTATGCGTATTTTAAACAACATTATAATCAAAATAGTTAGTTGACTGTTTTGACATCGTCTTAGAGTGGTTGGTTTTATCGCATACCTTGAGTATAGCTTCAAATCCCATGAGGAAATATTTATTATAAGAATTATTCATAAATGAAGTCGTCGTGGGTCAGGAGCACAAGCGTGTAACAGTAGACGCAACACTTGTGGGTTCGATTCCCACTTGGGTGGATTACAAGACAAAGTACGGCGTTGAGATCCGCCGCGCACAATGCGCATTGCACTGTGCTCAAGAATTTGGCGTAAAGTGGGGAACCGAAGCCTTGATGGCCACGGGATATCTTGACACTAGGTTCTCCCTACGCTGCTATGTGCGGAATTCAGCGTGAGGCTAGAATAAAAATTCACATAAAAGTCCGTAGGTCCGCGCTTAACGCGTGATTCTAAGTAGGTGGAAAGTGAAATCATCACGCATGACTCCAAAAATCTAATTAATGATTTTAAAATTTATAAATGAAATAAAAACAATTTTTACCTATACCTTAAAACTGATTTGGTATATGACTTCTAATTATTGTTTTTTTTAATTCTGCGCTCGTCTATAATTTTTTATATTTTGACAAAATATTTCTTTATGCTATAAATGAATAAAAGCGAAATATTTTTATATTTCTGCGATTTTTTATTCTGTGATTACTTAGGTATAGACTTGCTGGCATATGCGCTTAATAATATGTATTACATGGTAAAAAAAACAAAAAGATTTTTGTGATCAGATTTTAAACGTTTGTTTTTTTGCTTTGCTTGTGTAGTTTATTTTTAAAATACAAACTACATATTATAACTAAAAACAACAAAATTCTGAATACAGATATGAATTTATTTATAAAATTTTTGTGTTCTCCATTATTTAAAACATATACTTAATATAATAACGTGTTAGTGTCTGAAGACACTAGGTTCTTTCTCAACTTTTTTGGCATGAAAAGACCTTTAATTTTTCGTTGATTCCTAAAAAATAAAAACATTTTTATAAATATTAGATGATGTAGTAAAAAAGCAATTAATCTAATAAGAAAATATAGTAACAAAATAAAAACTTAATAAAAAATCTATTAATATTTACAATTATTTACATTTAAATTTCAGAAAATGAAGTACAGTTCCAATGTCATCTTCAAAGAGGTACATTGGATTTCCGAGATGACATTACATATGAATTGGTTCAGTTTAACGGTCATTTTCGTAAGTATCAACGAACATGTGACAGATGTTTAAGTTTGAAAAACAAAATATAAATAAATAAATTGGCTTCACGCTGTATTCCGCACACAGCAGGGTAGGCAGAGGGAACCTAGCGTTAAGACACTCCCTTCCCCACTTTCTGCCGAATTCTGGAAGCATTGCGTGTTGAGTGGCAGAATTCAACGCGGCGCTTAGCCTCAACACCAGAGCGAAGTAATCGAAATATAAATTTAAGTAAATATTTCATCTCCTCGAGTGGGGATCGAACCCACAACCAGTCGGTTTTACAGTCACACTTCGTGCCGCTGCGCCACGACTGGCCAACAAAAACAAAATATAATTATTGAAAAGTAAATAATAAATTAGTTGTTTACATTTAGAAAATTATAGCGTTGCTTTATTTTCATTACATGGATTGAATAATGCATATTTATAACAATTGCTGAATAATATTTTTTTCAAAGTCACGTTGTATCCCGTGTATGGTAGACAGAGGGGGCCTAGTGTTAAGACCACTTCCCACTTTCTGCCGTCTTCTCAAGGCATCGTGTTTTGAGTGGCGGAACTCAACTCCGCGTTTTACCTCTGCTGCTGGTGTCGAGGCAGAGCGCGACGTTGCCCGGCATTGTTTTCAAAATTCGGCAGAAAGTGGGAAGTGGAAGTATCTTAATGGTAGATTCCTAAGTACTTTCTGCCTATCCTACTATGTGCAGGATACAACATGGAGCTATAAAAAATAGATTAGAACGATTTAATCTAAAAAGTCATACATACCACGTGTACTTCCTTTACAATCTTATCTTGACATGCATTTCTGTACAGTGAAACTTTGAAAGTGAACATTTTGTTATATTGTAGGTACGAACATGGAACAAAATGAAAATAATGACCTATCGTATCAGTCAGATCAAGATTCAAGGTAAGTCAGCTTTACCTACGTATGTATGTAAAATAACACACTACTAAGTATTTTACATACATATTTTACATGTACTATCCACGAACTGTTTATTCTCTTTAGAATTATTTGTTTTATTATTACATGATATTTTTAAATTTTAATTTCTTAAATTTATAAAATATATTTTTAGGGTTCCGTACCACAAGAAAAATCAGAACCCTTATAAGATCTACTTTGTAGATCATTTATCTTATCAACGCAGGGAGGTCAAGCTAAAGTTCATATCAAATATCCAGGTTTTCGGTCAGCACAAAAATTTAAGCTTTTAAGTCAGAACTGGGGCGTTGGGCCCTCTTGAAACCAACCCGCCTTCTACTTGACGGTTGCGTTAACATTTTTTTTTTTAGTGTAGAAATCCTTAGAATTGTGATATTTGATTTGGCGCGTTTTGGACCTGCCTTCACAAAACAATTCAAATTTATATATAAATCTTTTTATAAAAAAAATGTAATTATCTATTTTAATTTTAAGTTTTTGTCTAACAATGTCTGTTGTAAAATAAACACTATTTTTAAAGTTTAATATAGCTGAACAATATTGCAAGACAGATATAAAATATTTTTGATGTTTAATTGATTGATAGAATTACTGAGTAAAAAGCTAATAAAGAAGTAAAGTTAGCTTTTCAAATGAATCATTTTCAACTTATCAAAATTTTACAAAAATGGTCAAAAGTATGAATGATCGGTCATTGTTTAATGGATTTCCTAGATATTTTTTAAGTACTTAAATATTTCTAATTAGAGATGTCAATCTCATGCTAAAGAAAAATATTTCAGATGTAACAATATGTAATGATTAAATTTAAATTTAAAAATATTGATAAGATTTAACTACTTAAAGGTAGTTTTGTTTTGAACTTGTATTTTTAATTTAGCAATAAAATGTATGTGTTTTAATTATTATGGCTTAATTACATATTTGGCATTTAAAACAAAATATTATATATGTAGCAAAAAAAAAAAATAGCAAGCAAACTATAAGATTATAAAAAGTTATTATAGTTTTCCTTTATAGTTAGAGGACAAAAAGTTAGTCTTTTGGTCTTATAAAATAAAGTATAATCAAATTTTATGCACTTATTTATTGCACTAATGTATGGCTTTAAGCTTTAAGTTTAGGATATTATACATAATATGATGGTAGTATAAATATTCTTATTATAGTAAAAATACATTTGTTGTAAAGCATTTTTTATTAACACTTATTTCAATAACTTTTACACCACTAAGCGTCAGTTAGTAAAAGAGTACCAAAACTACGCAGCCGTAAGATTAGATTGGCCAATAAGAGTTTTCGAAATGTAATTGAAATTAGTTTCAAAAGTAGGGCTCCTGAAAACTTACAATACATATAAAAAGAACCAGCCCAATAAATGGTAATATATAAATGTATCATATAATAAAATCATTACAAACTTATATTCGTAGTTAATTTCATACAAAATGAGTACATAGACTCACAAACTTGTCAACTTTATAAGTGACGTTTCCGTTGACCGAGTATCATGAAATTGATACGGAGCCCTTGGTGTCGTAGATTTGATTGAAACCGACTCACACTTGAGCGATTTTTTTTAAACAACACAACTAGTAGCTTTTTTCGAAACTTAAATAGTAAAATTTTAAAAGCAATATATTAAAACTGCTTATGTCTTTACAGTTTAATTTGTCTAATGTACTAGAGCCCGTCCTATAAAGTAAAATATTTATTGGTTTGTGTCTTTCAGCTCTATATACAATTAAAATTTAAATTGTTATGTTTCAGATTATTATTCGTGTGTACGGGCCGGCTCTGTACACCTCAACTTATTCGTGACGTGTCCCTGGTTGACTCAAATAGAAATGAATTCACATCGCGACATAGTTTAGAGTGGAAGTTTCTGTTTTTGGATCATCGCGCTCCGCCTATAATAGGATATTTGCCGTTCGAAGTGCTGGGCACTTCTGGATACGATTATTATCATTTTGATGATCTGGAGAAAGTTGTTACGTGTCATGAAGCTTGTAAGTGTTTTACTTTATTTATACTCTTTACTAGTGTTCTTTATTTAGGTATATTTGATAATGTTAGTGTATACTAAATAAATTATAATAATTCATCGCCCTACACCTGCGATAAGTGGACAAAGCCTACCGTTTCAAGTATAAGCATGGCTGTAGACGTTAGTACTCAAATGGAAAATCCACTTTGCAAAGTGGAATATTGACTTTAAAACCGGTACGATGCCGAGAATTCGCAAATGTACTCATGAGACGTTGGATCTAGTATGTTTTCTTCCAGCAACTCGTTGGAAGGGCAATAAGTCCCGTAACATTGTACAGGGTTATCGGTAGCACTCTCTGGGGAGCTTCAGAATGTTCTTGAGGTTGATCGTCGCTGCGATCGCTTGATGCGGGTAAGGGTACTAATTGAGGGCGTCACCACAAACTTAATCAGTGCCTATGTACACCAGGCAGGCTGTAGTGTCGCCAAAAAGAAATAATTCGGGGAGCAATATGAAGAGGTCCTATTGGCTGTACCGTCTATGAAAGTAGTCTTAGTTGGGGAGGGATCTAAACGGCCAGAAGGGTAAGGCTACGAACGTTTTTACGGTATTGTACATGTATTCGCAATACAGGGGGATTCTAAGAACCTGAAGAATCCTCAGCACCTTATCGCGAGTGGGACTGAACTGAACCTATTGAACTCAAATTGATTACTAGTTGCCCAGACGGTTGTCATATGGGCAGGGTAACTAATTGTAAGGTTGCTGGTGAAAGCCTTACGGCCCAATATTGTCTTCTTGTCATGGACTATAACGTTGCTGAATGGACCGATGCAGTCTGACTTCCTGGCAGAGGTGAATAGTGAAAATCTGTCGACCTACACTGAGACTGCCCAGGTTGCTTGGGATCGAGCTCAATCAGCAATCATTACGGCGGACAAGCGAGTTCTTGGCATTTCTAGATGCGGACGTAGCATCGACAGGGATGCATAGTGGTGGAATGACAAGGTGCAGGAGGTGATTCGTGAAAAGAAGGCTACCTTTAAGGTGTGACAGCAATCTAACTTTCCTAAAGATAGACTGGAGTATATAGTAGCGAAATATGCTGGCAAAAGAACTGTAGCCAGAGCCCCCAGTGAGAGTTTATCACCATTATATGATAAACTTAAAATGTGGAGGGGCAGAAACTCGTATACAAACTGGCACGTGCTCGGGTTATAGCGACGTAAGATATCGCAAAGTATCTTTGCGTCAGAGATTCCCAGGGCACGCTGCTTTGTTGTCATGCCTCTGTGAAGGATGTAGATGCTACTTAGCTGTTGAATATTCAACACCCGTATAATCTTCCTCATGAACCGTCCTTCCATCATCTCTGACTTATTGCCCCAATAACTGTTAACGAAACTCGAAATTGCTTTTGACGCATGCAGAACCGAAATTCGGTGGGACCTGACGACATTCCGACCGAAGCGTGGAAATCGTTGAGCTATCTTGGTGTGCACATGCTTACTGAATTTTTTAATATGCATTACCCCTGTTTACAAAGGGAGGGCCAGTGGTTAAGATTCTAGTAGTTATAGGGCCATTAAGCTTATGAGTCATGCCATGAAACTCTTCGAGCCCATGATCGATCTCACGAAAGTGTACTGTCAGGATTGCTGTTGGCGGCACTATACCCACCCAGATCACGGAAAGGGTTCACAGGGGGTTCAGTTCTTAATCACATAATATTCAAAATTAGCCTCCATGGTTGGTGATGTATGACTCATTGACGAGAACCAACCGACGTTAGAGCACAAAGTTAACCTCTAAAGGGAGTCTAGAGTGGAGCACAATCCAAATAGGTTCTGAGCCAGTCGGTAAGTTAAAAAGGTTCAGGTACCTTATATCCGTTATGCACGAGTCTGGAAGCATCGATCCCGATGACCAAGGCCCGATAATAGCTACCTAGCGAAATGGTGGGAGGTCACTGGTGTGGACTGCATTTAAGCTTCACGTTACGGAAATTAAGATGTTGAGGTAGATGTGCGGCATAACGCAGTCTGACCGCACACGTAACACATTCATTCGAGATTTTTAGTCTTGGAGCTCGTGACCAGATAAGCCACGTTAAGCGGCGTTCTAAGAACTATGTCGGAAGGAAGTGCCTTGCTATGTCTGTTCCTGGACTTAGACCTGATGGCCCCCAAGGAAGCGATGGCTGGATGTTATGATGGAGGACATGAGAGCCAATGAACTAACCACCGAGGATGCTGAAGACCGTGCAAAGTGAAATAAATTGAGTCGGAAGTTAGACCCTGGCAGTAAAATCTGGGAGTAATGGCACGTAGAAGACGAAGAAGATACTAAATAAATTGTAATATAACTAAAATAATTGTTGCTCCCAAATTTGTATCTATCAGAAAAATGTTTTTCTTGCGTAAATCTCGGAAATTCAGGAATAAAAAGCCTATATGTTACTGCATAATCTTTTCTATCTTCCTGTGAAAGCTGCATAAAAATCGGTTAAGCCGTTTAGATTAGGTCGGGCAAATAAATTTTAAATCATTTGTATAGGAGTAAACTTATCCTGGCCATAATACTTTTAAAACTAAAAATAAACAAAATATTACCTTTGAATTTTTTAATTCATCATTTTTGTTTTTCATTTTTTTCTTATTTTAAAGTAGTTATTGTAAAGTATGTTGTGTTGTTAAAATGGAGTGGAGTATTAACGTGAATCGAATCGCTGTGACATATTAATTTAGAATTCGTCATTTTTGTTTTTCATTGTTTTTTATTTTCGCGCCAATATATTGTAAAGTATTTTGTGATGTTAAAATTGAATGGAGTTATAACGAGAATCGAACCGCTGTGAATTTTTTAAATCCTCCATACACTTGGTAGTTAGTAGTCAAATGTTTGTGTACTAGGCTGTTGATAGGTTCACTGAAACCACCACCTGTTTGCAAGAGAAAAAGGTCTGGCCGTCCACATAGTAGTGAACAAAGCAGTAAGGGAAAGAATTCGAAGAAATCATTGCCAAATTAAAAGACTTTATCTCGGAGATTAAGCTACCTTCACACAGAACCATGTCGTATATTTTAAAAGATCACTTAGGACTAGCAGCCTATAAGAGACGCACTGGCCATTCCTTAACTGATAATTTATAATAGAAGTGGTATAATCAAAACAACTATTTAAGCGGTACGCAAAAGGAGGTCACAATTTTTTTTTAGTAATGAGATTTTTTTTATAATTGAGCAATATTTTAACAAACAAAATGATCGTTTTAATGCTGAAAGCTCTAAAGAAGCTTCCCAATTAGTCAACAGAGTAGATCGTGGGCATTATCCAACTTCAGCAATGGTTTGGTGGTGTTCGTCGTCGTCGTCGAGACAAAGCGCAACTTTAAGTTCCGCCATTTAACACGCAATGCCTCTAAAATTCGGCGGGACGGAAGGGAAACGGAGTGTCTTAACACTAGGTTCCCTCTGCCTACCCTGCTGTGTGCGGGATACAGCGTGAAGTTGATAAAAATGTATAAATTATTAATTTAAATGAACGTTTTTTTCAGTGATGCAAAAAGGAGAGCTCACGTCGTGCTACTATAGGTTTCTTACGAAAGGTCAGCAGTGGATTTGGCTCCAAACTCGATTCTACATAACATATCATCAATGGAATTCCAAGCCAGAGTTTGTAGTGTGCACACATCGAGTTGTAAGGTAATTGTAAATTTATATTATTACTATATATATTATCTCTATATGTTATCTCTATATATTATCTCTATATACAGAGTGTTTTTGTGTACACCACTTTAGATGAAAGCACAGTTTTAACTACTCTATAAAAGCCTAATAGAATTAAAACGAAATATATTTTACCAATATTGAAAATATGTTTTTTTTTTTCAAACAAAATAAATAATTAAATTATCTGTCAAACGTCGACCGCACATACACCTCATTCACGAAATCGAGTCGTAAGTAATGGCGGTGAAGTTGAACGTTGTTTATGATTATTATAAAAAATAGATAATTGCGTAAAATAGAATGAGAGATATCCCTTTCTCGTTCGAGTATGTTTCTTGAGAAAGAAAAGTGGCAGATTGGCAAAGTTTTTAAAGTTCGTTACCAATCTGGCACTTGGCAACGTTTTTTATTATTCTTGTAGTATTAGATGTTTATTGGTATCTATTAATAAATAACGCACACGTAATACAATATGGATAAAAATCATGAAGTGAAAATAATAATCCTACGCCTTTTAAGTATGGGTTTGAAATCTTACCCTATATGCTGCTCCCGTTAAAGGAGAGTAATCGCTTCCATCTTGTATAACAATTTTTTTCAGCTTCACGCTGTATCCCGCATATAGCAGGGTAGGCAGAGGGAGCTTTGGAGGCTAGTCTCATTCTTCACTTTCTGCAGAATTCTCGAGGCATTGCGTGTTGAATGGCGGAATACAATGCCGCACATTACCACGTTACCAAAGCAAGGAAATGAAAATATTTAATATTTTATTCCTAAGAGTGGAAATCGAACCCACAATCGTCACGTTTACAGTAGCAAGCTTGTATCCTTGCTCCTCGATGACCTTATAAATGATGAATGCTGTGGAGATGCGATTTCTTCGTAGGATATGCGAAGTCAGCTTAACTAACCGCAATGAAGAGATACACAAAATATCAGGTACTAGCGAAGGTGTCACGGTGAGAATGAAGAAGTACTTGCTTAGATGGTTTGGGTACGTCGAGCGAATGAGTGATGAAAGTATGGCAGAACAGTTTTATAAAGCAAGAATGAGTGGTAAGAGAGGCAGCCGAAAACCTTTGTTGACCTTCGACAACACAGTTTCTATGATACTGGAGGAAGATCAGGCAAGAACCAGCTCTCTGGAGGATATATGAAAAGGTTGATGACAGTGGACCAGGCGAAAGGGGTTTTGTTTGACGCTCCGTTCTCTTTGGTTACCCTACTAGGGATTAAGCGTAAAGCTAAAAAACCATTATTTTTATTTAGATTTTTTTATTAATTTATATTAAACTTTTTTTTTTCTTTCTAGCTACGCGGATATAGATAAAAGCACAAAACAAGAGAGTGGAGAAGCGGATGCAGTTAGCGAATCCGAACAAACGAGGAATGTATTGAAGGAGAGCTCTTCAGAGGACGCCATGGTGGCCATGTCACCATCTTATATGTCGGAGGCCAGCGACGCGTTTGGCAACTCATATCAGTCTTTATCTCAGGTAATTGTACTAAAAAAAAACCTCTCGTGTAGCAGTTGCACAGTGTTTGATTGTGACGGTTGTGGGTTCCAGCCTCATAACGGAAATGAATTATTTCCACTTTCTCGCCCTGGTAACTAGACAAAGCGCGGGGGTGGGTTCCGCCACTCACCACGCAATGTCTCGAAAATTGGGCAGTGCATAGGGAACGCCGTGTCTTACCACTAGGTTCCCTCTTCTTACCTTGCTATATCCGGGATAGAGCATGAAGCAATAAAATAGATTGTCGTGGCGTTGAGGCACAAGCGTGCGACTGCAAACACGACGGTTGTCGGTCCGATACCCAGGGAGAATAGAATATTGATGATATTTTCATTTCTTCTCTCTGGTAACGATGAATTCCGCGACTCAATACGCCTCCAGAGGGGAACGGAATGAGGGAAACGGAAGTGTCTTAATGGCTGAGAGTGCCTTTATACTAGATTCCCTCTGTGAACCCTGCTATACGTGAAATACAGCGTAAAGCAAAACAAATATAATAGGAAAATTTATCATAACCACCTATACATATAATTAAAAAATAGTCCATTGTATTGACCCAAGATAACACCGAAAACACTGGGCTTTTTGTAGGAACTAAAGTTTTATATTTAAATTCTTGTGTATGTAAAATTTTCGTCACCCGACACTGATGGGTAGATATTTTTGTATAGAGATCAAAATTTGTAGTTTAGTAGTTTTCCAAGAGTTATCGTTTCTGACGCATAATGTATTGTAATATTTTGAATGCGTATGAAAGTACTATCAGTACTAGCAATCACAAGAAAAGAATTCTGACATCTAGTGTGGCTTCACTTCTCTCATTCTTAATAAAATAAAAACAGCAATGCTTATAAATATCATATATATGTAAATCGCAATAACGAGATGTTTTAGTATAAATACTAAATTTATATATTGTAGTCGGGGAAAATCTAGCGTTAAGAAATGACGTTCCTATCTTTTGCTCGCATGCAATGTACGAACATTGCGTGTTGAGTGGAAGATTTGAACGCTTTTTGTCTTGGCAGAGCAGTGAACTACTTCAGTCCCATATCTGGAAATCAATCCCGCAATCACAGTGTGTGCAGTCAGATGCTGTTTCGCTACGCCGTAATGGTAATAAAAGGGCGCCGTAATGGTAAATGCTCATTAAAAAATAATTTAAACTGGTGGTCGTTGTGGTGAAGCGGCACAGAGTTACGAGATTCCGCTCCCTATTCCGCTATATGCAGAGTATGGTGTGGAGCTAAATGTATTAAAAATAAAAATAAAAAACAAAAACATTGTTTACCAACCAGCCACCATCAGTAAAATCAGCAGCGACATCAGCAGGCAGCACTGGCGCCACAGTGGCCTCAGTGGGCACGTCCACCACCGCGCCAGCCTCCTGGCCACGCACGTCACACGTTCGCTACGCCGGCTCCGATACCGCCTCCGTGTCCGGCGATTCCAGGTCCTCGCAGAGGAACAGTTCGCAAGAGGTAACCTAGGCCTTATAAATAATACGAGTAAGTGCAGTGCGGTCCACAAGTCGCCGCCCTGTACTTGGTTGCAGATGACTACGCAGATACGATTTTAAGATCTTTCGTACTTTTAATTATTATCTTTCGAAATGAACACTGCGCAGAGTTCAGAAAACATAAAGCGCGCCATGACAGCCGCGCCGGCCACAACTCGGCGACCGTGCTGTAACGCAATTTAGGCGGAACGAGTAAGAAAAAGTTAGATAATGTAAAACGTTCAGTCTGTAAATTTTTATTTATTTATATGTTATGGAAAATCCATTGCTTATATTATACATCATCATTTCAGTCCCCTTTCATCAGCTACCGTTTTTGTCTACGTATTACAGAACCTATTGTATATATACCTATTATACTAGTTGAAATAAATCATATAATGTTACATGACTTGTCAGCCGCCACACCGCAAGTAGTCTGTACATATAAATAAAATGAAATTGTCTTTCTGTGATTTTAAAGTAACTGTGTTTTTACATGTAAAACAAAAGATACTAAAACAAAACTCAACGATTTTAAAACTTTACGGGAACAGTGGAACCGAATTAATGGGACTTTCATTGAAAGATAAGAAAGATTATGGGCCAACATATAGGCTAATTTTTATCCCGAAATTCGCGCGATGAAAGACAATAGACACTTTTATATTTATAATATTAGTGGGATTGATATCTTGTAAGCCACACACCTTTTCTTCTCAGATGTATAATATCAAAATTATTATAAATAATCTATGTGCATATATTATTTAAGATTTTCTGCGAGAAGATTTATATAATTGGTGTTTGTTACTTTATGCTTCAGCCGGGACTATCTCCTCACATAGGAGTACCTCCACAATTGATGGTAGATAAAAAATTATTCTATTTTACACAAAATACACAATTTATATGTTTTTTAAACTGTAAAGATATTTAAGCTAAGAATAAGAATAAAATGTGTGTCAGCAAAGAATTACGCTAGCTAACACAAACTCTAATAATTCCAAGAAATTTATTTGAACTTCGGTTAATTTATAAAACAAAAAAATACACAATGTTATATTAAATTGTCAAAATAACACTATAAAAAGTCTATGCTCTTTAAATATATCATTTTTGTGATGGAGACATTTTGAAATCTTAAAAATAAATTAACATAACACATTACGATATCTCATTTTTTATTCGGTCAAATTAACTATGAAAATGGAGGTCAAATAACAAAAAAACGCACTAAGACGTAATTTTTTATAATATATAAATACAATATTGCGTTTTTTGGATTTTTCTTGTATATAGTAAAAGTATATAAAAATAACTGAGACCAAAATGCAGATTATATAAATATCTACAAAAAGTTGTTGTTGTTGTTGGAGTTACGTTACTTATGGAAAGAAACAACTATTGTGGACGCCGATACGGCTGCTAGTTTAGTGGCACTAACGCCACTAAACTAAATCACCGCTTAAGCTTCAAGTAATACAATTTTGTTCCTTTAAAACTTAGAAAAGGGCAACATTTCTGTGCGAATTTTTGTTTATTGTAACGTTTAATTTGATTGGATAATATTCTTTAACCAATTTATTTAATCATTAAATAACATAATGTTGCAGACACATCGTGTGTCCGAGCCGTCGCTGGTGCCGCAGCACGGTATAGGGGCTCAGTACTTGGAGCCGGCGCCCTACGTAGGGGCCGTGGGAGTGCCTGGAGTTCTTCCCCTCTCACTCCCCCCTCTCCCCGTTATAGTATCACCTGACCAAGCTCAGCTACAGGTGAGTGAACACACAGGAAACACAATTTGTCATATTTTATTTCTGTTATCAATAGTTTTCACTGTCATATTATTGATTATGATTATTTCGATCTTCTATTATTATTGATTATGATTATTTCGATCTCCTATTATTATTGATTATGATTATTTCGATCTCCTATTATTATTGATTATGATTATTTAAATATATGTAGATTCTTTTTTTTATTAAATTTGTAGTTATTTAGTTATGTGGTAAGACAAGGCTGGGCGTTAAGGGAATTCCACATCCCCAGTAAAAATTCAAAAAAGGTTTTAGAGGGAAACAAGTGTGTTAGAGGATATTTGTATGCGATGATGCGAGTTAGTGGCCGTGGCAGGAGCAGTTGCAACGTACACACCGCGAGCTCCAGCAGATGATCGTGCGCCAGCAGGAGGAGTTGAGGCAGGTCAAGGAGCAACTGTTGCTGGCGAGGCTCGGCATTTTACAACCTATTATTAATGTAAGTAAAGTCGATATAGTTTACAGTTTCGGCGCAAGTTGGGGTACCTGCGTGGGCCATGTGCCCCAGATTAGTCTGGTGTCCATGCCAGAATTATTACATTTATGGCTGATATTTAATGTGAAAGTTTTATCAGTAAAAATTACAATTATTTTCAACGTTTGTTAATTTTTATATTAGTTTCTATACCTTCATTTGTATTTTATTATGTTAGTTACGTTTTGTTTGTAGGTAGAATTTTTAGGGCTCATTCTTGTTGGTATCTTCCTGGCGTACTATAACTGGTTTTCTATGATAAATGGATAATATTCACAGGTACAAGATCCCTATGCCCATCCTGAGGAAATTCAACAGAATCAGCGTTTACCCGCGCAGATACTTTACGAAGGGGGGCCAAGACCCATCGGGTACCCACCACACACGCAGGCGCCCCCCGGAAACCAAAATCAACATCATCATATGCCACCACAGTAAATATAAAACCACGTGGCTTTTTATACTGTTTAATTCAATAATAGTGATTATGCCAAAGAAAAGTTGCCAACTTTTCCATTTTTTTTTATTCTTCGGGCTGGCATTGTTAGGTATATGTCGCAGCCGTACTGTGCTCTCTGTGGTCGAAACTCAGCGTGAGTTTGTATTCAAACACTTGGAGAGTGATATTATATTTAGTAATTGATAAACTCGACGTGTTTGCACATTTTTGATCTTAATCAATGATATTCTCACAATGACAGTGGGAGCTATGTAGTACCTCTTGTTATTTCTTATTTAGGTCCATTGAGTCCCATAGTGACTACACACACTTATTTGTAAAGTACAGGAGAATTGTTTCTAAATATTAACATTATATTCAATACGATATACTACTCTGGTCGAGCTGTGGTTAGAGTCCCTTGGAATAGTTAAGACTGCTGTCAGCAGGCCGGATCTCATCTAACATTATATACTTCCTTATATGCACAAATATAGCGAATAATTTATTATAAAATGATAATATAACAATCATATCTATTAGAACTATTTAGATTTTAGGATACGATTTTATGCCATAATCTACGTGCAATAGCTACAATCCGCGAGGCCTAAGTTGAGGTGTGCATTTTTTTTTAATGCTGTGTGTTAATGGTCTTAGCCCTACTGGTTTTCTATTCTACCCAATCTACTGGTGGGTAGGAGGATAGTTTGTCCCTGAAAAATTGCAATCATTATGTGGGAGTTGTGCATTAGTGTGAGCGTTCATATACGAGTGTAGTCTAGGTGTGACGTAGTGTGAGGACGGCAAGCTGTTGCTTTTAGATAAGCGGCCTACGTCTCTTGTAGTGATAGCCGCGTCCCACATTTAATTCTTAATATTTCATTTTTGTGTTCCGATTTATTAAAAGTTAAAGATAATCTTGGCACATCACTGTACAAGAATGGAAAAATGTATGTGACCAACCAGTAACACTTCAGACGAGAGCTAATATTATGAGGATTCAATATCCGATGTAGAAAAAATTATATATTTTTTAAGTATGTTTTTTTTATATAAATCTCTAATATATATATTTTTTTATTTTTTTTCTGGCTCTACTTTTAGTGACCATTCGGTACTTATACAAATGCAATGCTCAGCTTAAGCCTCGCGAGTTGTACAGTGTAATAGTATATTAATTATTTTGTGCAGTTTTATATTTTACGTTAGGATAATATATAGAATTCGTGTCGTAATATATCTTAAATTGGCTTGAAACATTATTAATAATTTATTGATTCTATTTCGATGACATTTGAGATGTTTTAATAATATAGTACTTTCAAATCGTAACAAACATTAATTCGGTCACATTTTTAATACATCGGTTTTTAAGTGTCATATAATTTTTCCTACAATAAATCATACCAGATTTAAATAATGTACTTAAATTATTTTTTTTAATTGAACTTTATTATAATTTACATTATATTTATAGCTCAATATATATATTTTTATATTTTTTTTTGAAATGAATATACATGTACATATTGAATTATAATTATATGAGTACTGCATTTAAAGATCTCAAGTAGTCGAAATAGAATGCGCGAAAAGCGACATTTTTATTAAGAGCATGTCATGTTACCATTTTTTTTTAAGTATAACTTATGTTTTTAAAATGTTTATAATAAAAATGCTTTACTTAAGTTGGAGCTTATATAATATTATAATGTTAGGTTTGTTGTAATTTTACTAAAAGTTATTATTGATTTAAAGATAAAAGAACTGTAGGAGAGGCAATCTGAATAACTGAAATGAAAAGACAATTATTTGTACTAAGTATTAGCAAAAAGACACAAAAAAACTTTATTTATATAATTTCAAATTCGGAACGTATTGAAATAAGTATTTTAGGATCAAAAAACTAAACGGAGTCAAAAATCTTTGACATTTAACTTATAATATTAACAAAGGGCTGTGCTATTACGGAGCTATAATAATATTTATTTAAGAGACTTATACAGGCGTAAAACTGGATCGATGGATCAACGGTGGCCTATGGATAGGATACCTCAGGGCTTATCCATTCACCCCCTCCATGTATGTTGAGCTGTTGTCAGTGGTTCAGCATATATATATATGTGATTTTTTGGAAAAAATAGAATTCTTGATGAAATACAGCGAATGCTGCTCGACTGTTCAGTCTAGGATCATGATTTTTTCCCTCAATATAGCTCAATAATAGGCTTTTTGTATCATATAAAAGTTTAAAACTATCGAGATACAATTCTTGAAAATAACATTGAAACATACATCGTTTCTTAAAAAGTTACATTAAAAAAAAGGTATAGAGGCTGCGAGAAAACAATACTAGTGATTTTTTCCCCACAAATAATTTTAAAATCGATATATTTAGGTATTTACCAAAGTGTTTGTATATTTCACCAGTCAATTATAGTCGGACAATATTTGTAGAGTACAAATATTTTAACATTATAAAGCTATCTTAGCACATATCGAACGAACAAATTGGTTAATGCACTTGGGTGGTACTTAATATTAACTTTTACAGACTATAGAAAAAATATTTCACAAGTATTTTCTTGTCAATACAAGTACATTTGAAGAATAAATCATAATATTTTTTAGTTACATATCATTAAAGAAACGGATAAAAATGTAATAATAGTTGAAAATAAAAAAATGTTATCATAAGGAAAATTATTTTCTTCAGAATCTTGCGTAAATCAAGTACTTAAATAAGTAATTATGATTTTTCTCAGTTTCTATGTTATTTCCAAGATTTATAGACAGATATTTTAAAATTTTATATGATAGAAATGGCCTATTATTGTATCAACAGTAGTGCTGCGCTTGCTAATTTTCCAAATATCTACTGAACCACTGAAAGTCGCTCAACATACATGGGGGTGATATTTCACTCCCATGTATGGGGGGATACAGGTCTCCTACCCACAGACCATTGTTGATCCGTTGATCGAGTTACACCCTGCATATGTGTATATGCATTAACATGTGAAACAAAAATATACTGATGGATTAAGATGAAATTTGAATATTCTGTTATTGTTTTTTCTTTTATATTATTACATAATAGTCTGTTAGTAAGAAAGATTTATAATTAAATTTATTTCTTGAATTTAAATGCCACCACTACCACTTTAAATTTTAAGTACAATTTTTATTTGTTTGTTGTTTGGCTTTATAGTATTTCTGTTCACACTGATCTATATCATACATAATGACATGAATCAGTATGATTCTTAAATTTCTTTAAGTTTATTTTTTTTATCAGTAATTACACCGTTTCTTATAAAAAAATACACAATGTACTCTGCGCATTAGTACATGAATAAATAAAAAACTGTTATTTTTAATGTTTTATATAATATTTGCTTTGTTTTTACGTACATACCCAAACTACGTATAGACTTAAATTCATTTGAAGGAAATGGGGATTTCATTTAATAGTGCAGGGTGTCGAATATTTTAACTATTTCTTATTATTAACATCATAAATTCAATTATAAATATTATACATATAATATGAAAGCTAATACAATATTCCGCACAAAGCTGCGATACGATATTATTATGAGCCAATATAACTTTTGGCACTTTTAAATTTAGTAAATGAATTGTATTTTTATTTTGAAAAAATATTTTTATTTTTTTATTGTTATATTCTAGAACGTAATTTGTCAGACATAAACTATATGCAATGGTATATAAATTATGTATTTAAATTAACGTTTTTTTTAAAATTATTTTTGTAAATTATATTAACATATTATTGTTATATTCGATCAGTAACTCGACCGGTTGTGGGTTCGATCCCCACTCGAGGAAATGAAATATTTATTTACATTTATATTTTCATTTCTTCGCTCTGGTGTCAAGGCAACAGCGCGGCGTTGAGTTTCTCCACTCAACACGCAATGGCTTCAGAACTCGGCGGAAAGTGGAGAATGGAGTGTCTTAATACTAGATTTTCTCTGCCTACCCTTCTGTGCACCTGGGGGTACAACGTGAAACTGATTTTTTTTATATAATTGTTATTTCCTTTAGAGTTATTTTATTGTGTTACATTAGTTAATTGGTTGGTTTGAGTAGGTATTCGGAAGGCTTACATCTGCCAAACCGTAACCCCTATATATCATGTCTGAGTCCCCAATTGGGCGTGTCTCAATAATAGGATTTCTTTACGGAAAAACAGACCATTAAAATTTATGTCTATGTAGTAGGGTAGTTATGTACAAACCGATACAGGTGATAGAGGTGAAATGCAACGTAAGAAAAGAAACAGAAATAGAGATTATCAGCAAATCTAAGAATATTACATATTATTACACATCTTTAATACGTAGTCTTGAACGAATTTCATTAATTTTAAGATAAGTACGTTAAGTTAAAAACTTATAGTTAGAATAATATTTATTTGGTATCAATCGAAAACGGACAAAGTGTGGATGTTTTTAAAGTAAAACGACCTCATTTTGAGAAAACATCAATTGAAAATTGCATCTTGTGACAAAATTTTACGTTTTTTACGTTTTCAAACTGTGTCGGTTAATAAACAGATAACTACTACTTTCAGTCGGCCTCGTGTTAAAAATTGTTAAATGAGGTATTATTTTTCGAGCATTTGATTGCATACATATTGTATTTGTAAATTTTTTGAATGGTCAATATGTCGGAAATGGAAAAAATCAATAAAAATTGTTGGAAATGACATTTCAGTTGTATCAGTTTGTACAATTATCTACCATACGCCCACTGTATACTATTATATATTTTAAAAAAGTAAATCTATATCTATTTATCTATATCTATTTATATATTATCTATATATTATGTTTTTTAGGTTTTTATTATCATTATAATTATAATAAAAAAGTGTCACTAACGCCCTAATTTGCGATGCATAACCTGAACTTACACTCTGATTAAGGCATAAAATTTATAAAATAAAATAATTGATGTAATATTTAGAAATATTATTTACTACTAAACTAGTAAACTTATAGCTGTCATTATTCAACATTCAATTATTCGCAGGGTATTGGAATATTTCATTTATAATATCTTGATATCTTGAATCGATATCATCATATTTGACTTCTTACAATTTGGTAAGAAAGGAATCAAATGGAAGGAATTTTAAACAATATTCTAGATACTTTGGATCGATATTAATTTGGTAGCTTTGTGTCACGTGAGGACGTTCGATTTTGTTAATTCCGAAATTTAGTAGTTCTTATGTGTTCGTGATTGTAAATTGGAAAAAATAATTGGCATTCTAACGTCCATATATTTCTCAAATAAAAACTGCGCATGCGCTGCTGATTTACATTTATGTTATTTTCTAAGAGTGTTATATATATATTTGAGATTTAGATTTCCTAAGCTTTCACCATTATATACCTATATATAACACATATATTTTTTTAAATATCATATTTTAAATTCATATAATGGTTTTTGATTGATTGATGTTGATTTGATCATAGCGAGAAAGACTGTGGATATCTCTTTAAATAGCTGTGAAATATTTGTTTATTTTTATACATGTCTCTTTAATGTGCCTGGGTTATATTTTCACTTTTGTTTATATTTCATTATATCATATAGCTCAGACACGCTATTTTTAAGTGTATGACATTGGGAAATAATAATAAGTGGTTTTGAGTGAGTGATAATGATGGTGCTTTTATCATGAATATACCTATAGTTATATTGTAAAGAATATAAATGTATATTTATAGTTTTTAAATGAGAAACATCTCTTTAAATTACACACTGTGCTTAATTACATATTGTTATTATATAATAATTCATATTTATTTGAAAAACTAACTTAAGACGACAGTTTCTTTTAACACAACATTACCGTTTTTTTTTGTTTAAGTAAGAAATTTGTCTACATTTACATAGATGGTTAACCAAATGTCTTATACGAGACAAGAGAAAGTCTTTTCAAGTTTTGTTTTGTTAATTATGATTCACGAATTGCAGGAAGCTTTGATACAGAGGAGAAAGAGAGAGAGAGAGAGAGGTATATGTAGGAAAAGTAGGATATATTGTTGCTCACTTGAATCCACAGATAAGGTGACATTGTATTATTTGTAAGCTGATATCATATTATGTACACATTCATATTACATTATACATATATTTTTTTAAAATATTAATTTGTTATATAAATAAGGACGATAACATTTTGAAACGTTTAATTACTTGCCATAACTGTTATGTAGTTTTGTTAAGTACAGCCAAATAGTGCACCATAGATTTTTTTTTATTATTTACTTCGCTGGCGACCAAAAATAAAAAAAAAATTGAGACAATATTTTTCAAATTTATTTAGTTTTATGAGGACGTGCAATATTATAATTATTAGTACCTCTTGAATATAAACAAAAGGTCAAATAAAAGTATGTAAAATAATTCAAATATGGCATTTCGTTATTTTTTATTATTATTTAATCATACAGCATCAGCCTAATTATTTGGTTTATATGGACAATGTACATATAGAATAGGTAGAATTTGGAAAAATGTTTAAATGTAAAAGTAAATTAATCCAAAATATAGGCCTATAATCTTTTTATGCATTATATAGATATTTTATTGCAACAGTCTATTCTTAGTACGAGTCCGTTGTGCCAATGTTAGTTTATTTCTATTGAAACGTGATAAAATTAAAATATTTAGGTTTATACGAGATTGTCAAATTGAAAACTCGTAAAAAAATTATGACGGTTAGTTTATTGGCGCTTATATGATATATTTTGAATGAATTAAAAGTTTTTTTTTCTATGTTTTCACCAACAATGACGTATAAACCTTTATAATATGTTGGAAAGTATAAGATACTAGTATAAAATAAAAAAAAAATGTTTATTTATTTAAACATGTAATGTTAACATTAACCTGTCGATAATCGGAACGTGATATTGTAGTTGTTTATCGATTGTAATTTGTAAGTTTACATTAAATTGTGACTGTGAAGAAAACAAAAGGACATTAAAACATAACTTGTAATTTATTTATTTTCTTTATATTTTATACCTATTTGGATTCGTAGACTGGTTTTACGTACTACTTAACAATTTTTTGGTCGTTACTTTAAAATCTTATTTATAATACTTTTGGTAGATAATGTTAAACTGAATTAAAAAATTCAGGCCATGTTTTGTCCTTTGCACATGCGCCAGTAGTACCCTTTCAAATTGATTAATTCGGTATGCGTACCTCGTTCGATGATTTTACCTGAAATATTGAATAATTTTAATGAAACTAGTTAATATATAAAAAAAAGATTTTGTTAGCTTTATGCTGTATACCGCACATAGCAAAGTACACAGATGGAACTTAGTTTTAAGACACTCCGTCCCCCTTAAAAAAGAAATGAACCAAAAATAATATAAGTAAAATGGAGGAGGATCATATAAGTGCTTAATTAAAAAATAACCTTTATCTAAAACGCATATTAAATCTGCGTCCTTGATAGTAGAGAGTCTATGTGCTATGGTGATACACGTTCGCCCCTTAGCTGCCTTTTCTAAAGCTTCTGACACTACCTGGAAGTAAAAAAAAATGACATAATTATCTATCAATTATTATCTATATAAGTATCTATCTATAATATAGATATTAGTTAATTGTAGATGGCAAAAAAATATTTTGTTTTACAGGAACAATAGGTGTGTATATGTTCACTTACTCTTTCACTATTGGCGTCCAGGGCTGACGTGGCTTCATCGAGAAGAAGCAGTCGTGGTGACCTTATCAGAGCTCGCGCTATGCAAACTCTTTGTTTTTGCCCACCAGATAACTGAGCGCCGCTTGAACCTAAATTCGTGTCGTAACCCTGGAATATATGTAAATTTTTAAAGTGTTAATCCAGACTTAGGAAAGAAAAATACTTATTTAGAAAATGTATAAAAATTTAAACGTAGCGGGAATGGTCAGAGCGCCTGGTCGGTTTCCAGGAGGCGCGAGTTCGAGACCCGCTACGTTCAAAAATTTTTATACGATCTCTAAATATATACATATAAATATTATTGATTATTGTTGTATTTATTAATAATTTGTTGGGATATTATATTTAAATTCAGCTGTTAATACAAAGGCTACGTAAGGTGCTGCCACGCAACGTAATGTATCTATGTACATCATGGAAGCAAAGATGCCACTATGCTTCTACTAACTCAAGAAGAAAAAGATAGTACCTTAGGTAAGGAAACGACAAAGCTATGGATATTGGCAGCTTTGGCGGACGCGATGATCTCGTGCATTGTGACTTTACGGTTATTATCTCCATACGCTATGTTCTCGGCTATCGTGCGATCGAACAGGATGGGCTCTTGTTGAACTACCCCCAACTGTCTTCTAAGGCGAGGTAGTGTCAAAGAGGTACGCGTGTCGCGGCCGTCTAGTTCCTAAAATAAAATATTATATTAGTTATTATCTACGTAAATAAATGGTAATTTAAAAATTGAAATTTTAAAAATTGTAATTATAAAAATTACGTACAACATTAGGTAGATAGATCTGCTTCTAAATTTGCTAATTATTAGCTAATGTTAGTAACTAATTGTTCATATTAACAAGTCATAGTCTATAATAAATATAAATTTAATATAACGTTGCTTCCCTTATGTTGAATAACAGCTTTGAAATCAACTAAGTAAAATTATATACTTTTTGAAGATTACATTTATTTGAATTATAACTAAGTGGCCGCGTATTTAAAATCTTTAGGTAAGAAATTTATGCCATACAACTAAAATTAAAATTGTACATAGACAAAAATTATAATCTAGCATTTTTCTTGAGCTTTTTTTATTCTTATTTCTCTTTCCCTCAACCTCCGTTCTCTTTCAAACTCTTTCATTCTTAGAATATAATCATCTTTCTCACAGTTTAGATATGCGTGTCTTTCTTTATGGCACCTGTATAACAGAGGCATGTGCTTGTATCGACATACTTGATAGTCTAATAGATAATGAGCGCAATAGTCTCGATATTTTACAGGTATCCGAGCCGATATTAGGTGCTCTTTACAAGCAACCATTTCGCGTTTTGATCTCTTATATAGAAAACCAGCTTTCTCGTCAAAAGTTGGTTTATCATCCATTTTCAAATCTAGATGTCGTGTTTTAAAGGTTCCCATTATTTGTCCCATTTTACTTAGTTTATAGAAGTTTTGATTATTTAGTAATTTTAATGTAAATATTATTAAGTGTGTCACTACTCACTAGCCAAATGAATTCACTTTATTGACAGTAAATGTCAGAATTAGCACATCATCATCATTTTCGTACCAGTATCAATTTACCAAAGCTGTTATTATATAAAAAAAATAGTAATATTTAAAAATAATAATATAGAAGTAAACAAAAACACTTACTATATTACCAGTTTCTGGGTCATAGAATCTTTGCATCAATTGCAGTATAGTGGACTTGCCGCATCCAGATGATCCAACCAGCGCAACTGTCTTACCAGCTTCAACTTTTAGGTCGATTCCTTTAAGTACTCTTTGGCTAGGTCTCGTCGGGTAACTAAATTCAATGTCTTTTATACTAAAATTACCTGTGGCAACCTGTAAAATAAATAGCTAAAATAATAAAACTTAATCTTTCAAGAAAGAGGAAACTGAAATGTCATTTTGTAATCTTAAAGTTGAATTAAAAAAAGAATTTTAAAGTTTGCCCGGCGTCAAGTTTTCCCACTCAATAAGCATGCAGAAAAAAATTGGCAGAAAGTGGGGAACGGAGTGTCTTACTTTTCTTCCCTCTGCCTGTCCTGCTATATGCGGAACACAGCGTGAAGGTAAACAAATATTTTATGGATTTGTACTTTATTTAAGCACCTACCTACTATAAATTAATATGAAGTAATAAAATAATTTTACCCAATCTTTTTTATCCCTAATACCGGCTTCAGTTTTGACTCTAGGTTCCCTGTTAATAATGGATAAAATTCTTGCTCCGCAAGCTTTCGCGGAGTTGAAGCTGGGCGCGTAAACCAATGATTGACCCAACATGTATGCGCCATACATCAGTGCCTCGTTTACACTATAAATATACACTTATTACTATTATTCAAACTTATAAAAAAAAAATATAATAAATAATTATATAAATGTAAACAGTATAATTGACTTACAGCAGGACTATTCTATATTCAATCTCTTTGTGAGCCACTAACACAGCGCCATAGACGGTGGCGCTACAGTACGACATGAATGGCACATACACCCCCAACCCTAATACTAAACCTCTCCATCTTGTCTTTTTAGCGACTGCAGCACATGACAAAACTAAAGCCTCTTTAAATTTATTTAAAAATGTTGTTTCGACACCTGTAAATGACGAAACGAATACTAAATATCGTAATTTTATGAAATTTCAAAACAGTGTTTGCTGCAAGTGATCTTACCTAAACTTTGAACAGTTCTAATACTGACTACAGCCTCTGTTGCGATCGACGTCGCCGACTCCATGGCCGCACGCTCATCTGATTGTGACTTTTGTGAAACGATTCCCTCTAGCCAAATGCTTCCAACCATCTAAAAATATATATATATGAATAAACTATATAGATACATATTCCATCTCCAGGACCAGATCTACTAAACCTGCATTAAAACAACTTAAGGTAGTAAATAAATAAATAACTTTTGTAAGAAAATAGTAAACTGAAGAGACTTACTAAGGGCAAAAAGGCAGTGCCGACGAGAGTAAGTTTCCAGTTATAGCATATAGCCATGATGAAGCCCACGACCACGGAGCTCGTGCCTTGTAAGATGAGACCAATTCTCAGGCCAGTCGCACCTTGTACTTCAGCCGCGTCACCGCTCAGCCTCGCGCACATTGCACCGACTGTATTTGATTCTTTGTCGAAGAAGCCTATTTCCTGAAAAGTAAACTTATATTTAAACTTTGTAGGAGAAGTTTGTAATAAGTACCATCTAAATATAACAAATTATTTTTAGCGTCGTATTATTTATGTTATATCCTAGTAATATAATTATATTTATTGTAGAAATATATATAGTTAATCCTTTATGAGTATGTATGTATATGCGTATTTTAGTGATGTACATACTTGTCTTAATAAACCTGAAAAATATTGTTGTCTAAGACGCGTCGTCATTCTTAAGCCAGCGTTAGTGAATGTGGTACTTTGTAGACACATAGATAAACCGGCGACTGCCGCCACCACCAGAAACATGCCGGAGTAGAAGTCTGCTAAATATATAATTTGACTGCGATCAGGCAGGACGAAAATCTAAAAATAGACATTTGTTTTAATAAATTTTATTTTTTTTCTTATTTTTTTCAGCATCACGCTGTATCTCGCATGTAACAGGGTACGCAGAGGTTCGTCGGATTCTGGAAGCTACACACGATGCGTTATCGTGTTAAGTGGCGGAACTCAATGCCACGTTTTGCCTTCATATCAGGACGAAGATGAATGAAAATATTAAATTTTTCGAGTAATAGAACCCACCATCTGTCGTATTTACAGTCACACTTGTGCCCCTGCGCCACGATTTGTCTCAAAGTTTAATATACTTAGTGTAAAATAGTAAATAATTAATAAATTTAAGATAATAAAAAAAAAGAAAATTTAAACAATACCCCAGACGTGTATCCAAAGAGAAGTGCAAATACTGGGAAACATGATCCTTGAATAAATGCAGCTATCGACCCTATAACAATGTAAGGCCATTCAGGAGCATTTAATTTTAAGAGTTGCCAATCGCTGACTGGTTTCACTTCCTAGAAATAATAAATAACAGCCATTATTAATACGGTTATAAGTAATATAAAGCTATGAAGAATATTACATGACAAACCTCATCGTCATCCTTCTCTTCTTCTGAATCGTATTCAGCGTTATACACGAAGTTTTGTAACCCAGTTGACATCACGGATGTGATCGATCCACGTGGCGTCATCCAATCATGGGATTCTAAAGTATTTAAAAATAAAACTACAGTTACACTACCTAATACATATATAATATTTTTCAGCTTCATGCTGTATCCCGCACATAGCAGGATAGGCAGAGGGAACCTTTGCGTGTTGAGTGCGTGGGGATTGCCTCTTGAGTGGCGCAACTCAATGCCGCACTTTGTGTTGTTACCAGAGCGAAAAAATGAAAATATTAACAGTTTTGGAAATATTAACCCAAGACCATCGCGTTTGCAGTCACACGCTTGTGCCACTGCGCCACGACGGCCTGAAATATATAAAAAGAGTTTAAATTACATTAGAAAGTGAACGAAGTTATAGATACATGCTTTAACTTTTTAATATTGACATTTAATTCTCACGCATAGTAAGTAGAAAATACAGCTCTTAAGTCTCAAGCTGTTTAATTTTTACTTGATATATTTACCTCTCTTAGTCGAATGGCGTCTCACTAATCGTCTGGTTGACCTGCGTTTAACATCTAATCGGGACACCATGGCCAGTTCACCATTTTCCATTTCCCCATTTTCTTCCTCTGGTAACGTTTCTATAACGTCAGGTTCTTTATTCTCGTTACCCGTTGTCACAAGTTTGTAGTAAAAACCTAAAACATGATTTAGAATATAGATAGTTAAATATATATCATCACGTTACAGTCACACCTTTGTGCTCCTGCGCCACGACTGTCTGTATTTCGTGTGACGCGATTACGTATAGATCCCAATAACATAAACACTTACTACTACAAAAATACTACTAAAGGTTAAACAACTTTGAACTTTATCGCCAATACATACGACTTGATTTCGGAATGAGGCGTGTGCGGCGATGTTCCTTTGATAGGTTTGTGTGTGCGTGCGTCGTCCTTACAAATGGCAAATTTTAAAACGACAATTTTATTATTTATTTTGTTTGAAAAAATAACTTTTTCATTTTTGGGAATTTATTTTTTTCTGATTTATATTAGGCTTTTATAGAGTAGTTATATAGAGACATATAGACGTAGTTTCGTTGTGTTTACTTATTCGTTTAATTCATCATACTATGGCTATATATCTATATCTATGTTGTATATATCTATATTTAAATACTTTATACCCACCCTTAGCTTTCATAAGCTCCTCATGAGTTCCTTGTTCCACAATCACTCCTTGATCCATACAAATTATACGATCAGCATTGACAATGGTAGATAATCTACAAACGAAAATAAAATTGAAATCTGTATATACAATATAGGCTATAGTGGCACACTGGCATAAGCGTGTGACTGTAAACGCGATAAGTGTGAGTTCGGTTCCCATTCGGGGGAATTAATTATTATTTATTGATATTTTCATTCCTTCGCTCTGGGAACAAGGCAAAGCGCGGCGTTGAGTTCCACTATTCATCATGTTTTAACACTAGGTTCCCTCTGCCTACCTTGCTATATGCGGGATACATCGCACAACATACACAAGATACGACTACAACCATACCTATGCGAGACTATAATAGTAGTTCGTCCCACGCTAGCTCGGTCCAGTGCAGCTTGCACTTGTCTCTCGGAGTGAGGGTCTAGGGCCGACGTTGCCTCGTCTAGCAGAAGTACTGCCGGTTCGCGGAGCAACGATCTCGCAATCGCGATTCGCTGTTTCTGTCCACCAGACAGGGATGCTCCTCGTTCACCAATAACAGTGTCGTAGCCCTTTACATAAAAATACCAATAAGTAATATAACAATCAATATATTTTGTAGTTTTTAAAGAAGATTTAAATTGAGCACGAATTCGTTGACTAAGTCAGCCAAGAAAAAAAATACATTACGAGATTACTAATTTACTACTAAATACACTAAAAACAAGCAAAAAAAACTTATATTGGTATCAATAATTTTAAATATAATTTTTCAATTTTCTAAACTTTGAAGTAATTTAAAATGTAGCTACTATATTGTAAGCTTTGTTTTAATTTGATTTTTTTTAACAAAATTAACAGCAGCTACAAATATATAAAACATATGTATAAATAATTATAATATTGTTCGTGCAAGAACGGTTACTTACTATTTAAATTTAAAAACAGTTAGGCTAAATATTTTTATATATTTTATTTTACAAGAATACACAATTGGTAAAAATAGCATATAATTATTAGATGAAAAATAGAAATATCTAGTAAGCTCTAGTAAATATTTGCCATCATATCTGAAGATGATTTGGCACTTTTGATTTAGCGTATTTTTTTTAAAGGCTTAAATTCAACCTTCATTATCTTCTCAGAGCAATTTAATTCTTAAAAAAAGATTATGGTGATTGTTTCCTTGTTTGATTGGCTTATAAATACAAACTGTTGTAAAATGTTAAAGTACCTAATGCAATATTGAAGACATTCTTTTTAAATTCTTAAAATATCTTTCCTGTTAAATTTAAAATTATCATTGTAGACAATTACATACGTTAAGTAAATACTTGATTCTTCAGAAACTTCTAATTAGTTATTTTTTTAGCTTCACGCTATTTTTCTCACATTTAAGACAATCCGTTCCCATTAAGACACTTCGTTTCCCACTGTCCGCCGAATTCTGCCGAGACATTGCGTTTTGAGTGGCGGAACTCCCTAACTCCGCGCTTTGCCTTGTTACCGGAGTGATTAAATGCAAATATTTCGTTTCCTCGAATGGGATTAGATCCTCAAAAATTAGTAAAAAATAAAGCTCAATATCTCGCTTAAAATTTCAATGTAATGGCTAGTGGTAAAAAATATTTAAATGTTAGCGTACTCGTGTAAAAGAGGGTAGATTTAGGTGGAAAATAACTATAAAAGCAGTGGAATTGTGTCAATCGGGGGCACTCGCTTGTAAGAGACGGCCCCTGTTGGAAGGAAACTAGTGTGAAGTATTGTTAGTAGGTGATACATATCACTTATTGCAATTACATAGTATCTCTTTCAAAATAGTTTAGAATCATATAGACGATGTGTGTTTTTAACATGTTTTCTTTAAAAACGATACCCGCTTCCGATTTTTAACAAAAGCATTCTAAAACTCAGTTTTACACACAGATCTATTGGGTGAAATAGTTTATACTTGCATTAGGAAGATGAGTAATGAAGTCATGAGCATATGCCATATCAGCAACTCTCTGGACGTCTTCTCTGGTGGCTTCGGGCGTACCTATTGCTATGTTCTCGTGAATCGAACCACGGAATAGTACAGGCTCCTGTCCCACCACGCCTGAGTTTATAAAAGAACGATATTTGAAAAAATCTTAAACTTTACATAGATAAATATTGAAATTACATTTTGCTTAATTAAGCTTACCTGAAGCCATAAATTCTTGGTGTAGGGGCACGGGTGTGTGACTGTAAGCGCGACTGATTGCAGGTTCGATCCCATTGCAGAAAATGAAATGTTTATTCAAATTTATATTTTCATTTCTTCGCTCTGGTGTCGAGCCATAGCGAGGCATTTAATTCCGCCACTCAATGTCTCCAGATTCGGCGGAAAATGGCAAACGGAGTGTCTTAACACTAGGTTTGCTCTGCTTACCCTGCTTTGTGCGAGATATAGCGTGATGCTGATTTATTATTTTTCTAAATAAGCTTACCTAAAGATGAACGAAGCCAGCTCAAATTTAAATTCTTTAGATTTTTCCCATCAAGTTTCACAACGCCCGTGTGAGGATCGTACAGTCTTTGCAATAGCTGTAATATAGTTGACTTGCCGCAACCAGACGATCCCACAAGCGCTACACATTCTCCTGCTTTAATCTGAAGTGAGAATCCCTGTAGCACCTGTAACTCATTGAGGAAGTAAATTATAATATTACTTTTAATAAATATATTTAAATGAAAATGCTGTAGTAAAAGTACATACTTTAGCATTAGGTCTCGACGGATAACTGAAGTGGACGTCCTCCAAAGCAATCTCTCCCAACACTCTTCGAGGCTGGACCCCTCCCTTATCAAGGGCGTCTATCTGGGGCTCTCTGTCCAGTAACTTAAATATACTAGCCGCAGCGCCGCGCGCCGAAGCAAATACTTCTGCGTGTGGAACGCAGAAAGTAATAGACTGCGTTGCCATGTATACGCTGAAAAGAATCTGAAAAATAATACGTAAGTCATAGTTTGTTGCTTTCATTTTAAGAAATATTTGATAAGAAAAAGTATTACATAAAAATTCTGTGAGGTGGTTTTAAAAACAAAATGGAAGGAAACAAAATGAAAATAATAGGATGTTTTTAGTAAACTTACACTAAAAACTACCCCGACGAGATACTTTCGTTCGTCGGTGGGCTTGTCAAAATCTATCAGCACTAGTCTCGCACCATATGTGAGGCCGATGGCGTTTAAAGAATATGTCAACACCCAATTAAAGCCTGTCCCCAATCCTGTATATAAACCCCGTTTACGACCGTATACCTCCGCAGGCTCTAATAAGCGTCGGTACCTGAAATAATTCACAAAGTGAGAAAGTTAGGAACGGATATATATATTACAAAATAATCATTTTATCCTAACTGTCTTGTCTTAAAACGTACGCTATTTTAAAACTGTATAAATGTAATACATTTTTACGACCTTTTAAATGATATAAATACCAATTTTGCATTAATATTAATGTTATATTTAATTTTTAATTTATTTGTAAAATTACATATACTGATGTTAAGTTTTGACTATTAAATAGGCACAAAATAGAAAATAATACCTTTCAACTTCCTTATTCTCTCCACCAAATGATACGACTGTCCTAACGGACTTTAGAACCTCTTCAGCTTGCTTGCCGGCCTGGCTGTAGGCGTCCATTTCTCTAATCGATGATTTGGTTTGGTACTACAACATCATATCAGTTATACGTTGAATATTTATTATAAAATATCTTGATATATTTAAGAGAGATATGGATGTACATATTATGTATGCTAGTGACGCGTTCAGTCTCAATATAAATTGTTAAAAATTTTAATGTAGGTGTACGCGTATGCATATAAGATATACATACATACATATTCTTGTTATAAAATATTTTTGTGAATCTTGGACTTTACTTTTTTTTTATTTATATTTTTAAAATCGATATACTTAGGCGAGCCTATAAAGTAATTCTTAATATTCATACACTAAGGCCCATGTTTTATAATTGATAAATATTTATATTTACATTAGATAAAATGACAGATGCTGCTATAGAAAACGGAACCACAGTAACACATGCAAGTGTTAGCTCCCAACCCATAGGAAACGCTTGACACAGGCAGATAATGGCAGTTCCAACTAAATTCGCTACCACACCTAGTTTCTCTCCCATTCCTTCTTTAAGTTTCATCATGTTTCTGCAAACAAAAAAATATTATAATTAATTAATGATTGTAGGACTAAATTTGACGCTGTTGTGGCGCAGTGGCACAGATGTGGGACGGTTGTGGGTTTGATTTCATTTCCTCGTTCTAGTAACTAGACAAAGCGCAGCATTCCGCTACTAAGCACACAAAGCAAATGTCTCGATAATTCGGCGGTGCGTGGGACCGAGTGTCTTAACACTAGATTGTGACGGAGTGTCTTAACACTAGATTCCCTTTGTTTGTCCTGCAAATATGCTTCATTTAATCTTATATATAATATTAGAATATCAATAGATAATCTGCGTTAATTATTTATTGTAAATTTACGTGAAATAAAATAAAATTCACATTAGTAAATTGGAATTTTATTCTGGAATTTATATTTATTTTATTAAGGTCCCTAATTACTTACTCAGACATCTTGGAGGCTAAGTTAAATTCGGTGTCGGTGTCAAACCATGACATGTCCTGGCGCAGTACAGCTTCCAAGAACAAAATCCTTATCCTCGTAATCTAAGTGAATATATTAGTGCTATTAATGTTCACATAAACAAACACATTTATTTATTATTTATTTTTAGAAACGTATTAAATATTTGAACTTAGCGGGATTTGAACCCGCGCCTCTTGGAAACTGTGTAATCGTTTCTAAATAGTACTTTTCTTTCCTAATTGTGGAATAACACTTAAAAAAAATTTCCAAATACATATTATTTGTTTTTTTTCTCTCAATAAAACAAAATTGAAATTACAGGCAAAAGTTATTGTAAAAAAGCTATAGCTCTGATACTGGGATTTTTTTTAAAATAAAAAGTCATGACATCATCGTAAGAGAATCGTTCTCTCGTCACTTTTACAGCGATCGTGAACGTGGGTACACAAATAAGATAATTAGATATTTGCTTTTGTAAGACTTTCTTGTTTGTTTCTATTGTACTTTTTACAAGATATAGTAAATTCTTTTGCAGTATTAAGTACGTATGTATATGTAATAGTGACCTCTTGTATGTAACATTGAATTATTGAAACACATTGTATTTAGTTATTATTGCAAGTATATTTATAAGAGTAGTAACAATTGAGTAATATTATCCAATAAATATGTTCATAGAACCTATCTATATTATTGTTTTTTTTATTTTATTTTTCGTAATGAAATATAAAAAAATAGAGAAAGAAATATTATATACTCTCCATCCACTTAAAAGTATAAATATTGAGGCCAGTCGTAGCGCAGGGGCACATAGTGTGATTGTAAATCGACTGGTTGTGGGTTCGATCCCCACTCGAGGAGATGAAATATTTACTTAAATGTATATTTGCATTTTCTTCGCTCTGGTGTCGAGGCAAAGCGCAGCGTTGAGTTTTGCCACTTAACACGCAATGCCTCCAGAATTCGGCAGCAAGTTGGGAAGCAAGCAAAGCAAGTGTCTTAACACTAGGTTCCCTCTGCCTACCCTGCTGTGTGCGGATTACAGCGTGAAGCTGATTTATTTATTTATTTATCTACTTAAAAAACTATACTTTTCAATATTACTAAAAGAAGACACAGATCAAGAAGCTCCAACACAATATTTTTACGAGTATAGAGAATATACAGATCATAAAACTTCCTAGACAATATGAACAAGGTCATCAATTAAGGCAATTGCTTTTGTTTACTGTTACGCAAAACTGTTACAACTGTTGGCTCTGTATTTACGAATCAATGAAACACATTGATTGATAGTGACGTATCAAATAGATATTCATATGTGATTGAACGCTGTTCTTATGTTTAATATCTGTATACAGACCAATACGTTTAAGTAGATTTCCTTTAAGGTACAAACATTCTCTTTATTTAAAGATACTTTTTAATTAGTTGTGAAATATAATAAATTATTTATTCATATTTAATATTATAAATAAATATAATTAAAATCATTTTATATGAGAATACAGTGTGAGCAGTCAGAATTAATTGAGGTGATTGTATTTATGTTATTAATAGACAAACCTGACGTAAGGCACTCCAGCTGATAAGGGCAACAGACAACATGCACAGTATCAGGGAAATAAAGATACTGATAAACATTCCAATAGCCATAGCGGTGGCGTCTTCTACGAGAGCCTTCATATTTTCGGCGTCTGAAGCATTGTTTCTAAAATTATTACAAAATTACATTTTTATACAATATAAAAATTAGCTTCACGCTATATCCCGCACACAGCAGGGTAGGCAGAGGGAACCTAGTGTTAAGACACTCCGTTCCCCACTTTCTGCCGAATTCTGGAGGCATTGCGTGTTGAGTGGCAGAACTCGACGCCGCGCTTAACCTCGACACCAGAGCGAAGAAATGGAAATATAAATTTAAGTACATATTTCATCTCCTCGAGTGGGGATCGAACCCACAACCAGTCGGTTTTGCAGCCACACCTCGTGCCGCTGCGCCACGACCGGCCTCATACAATATAATCTGTAATATAATAAAACAGTATAATAGAATGCCTGTACAATAATAAATATTATTACAAAACATCATTTAGGGTAGTGAAACTTACGATTTTTTAAATTTTTATCTGTTTTTATCTATGTCATAAACATTTTTTTTATTGTTTGGCTGTCTACTAAGCCTAGGAAGGATTTGCACGATAATTGGTTTTCAAGACTGGCACACCTGATGTAGAATCACAGTAGTCCAGCTAAACTATATGAATTAATAAAATACTGCCTTTTCCTTAAAAGTTTTGACAAATCTTTATTATTTCCTATTCGAACGTGATACTCATTTTCCATTGACATACAAAAGATCTATATCGGCAACATCTGCCTTAGCCTAAGTTGATTAGTATGATGGCTGAAATTAGCAAATAAAAAAAAAATGGTGCTATTGTGGCTTATAGTTGTAAGTTCAATCTTAATTCAGGGGATAATTAAATTTAAAATAAGCGACTAAAACGCAGCTTCGCCCGCTTGAAGTTATTGCTATATAGTAGACAAAGATAGATTTTTTTTTAGTAGACAAATTATACAAAATGCTTACATAAACTGTAGCTTATGCGATATTCTGATGTATAAGCTATATTACTGTAAAGTTTCATTTAAATCCGTTCAGTTGTTTTTATGTTGTTTTTTGTGTGCCTTTTAATTTATAATATTAGTAGAATAAATTTTTTTCTCTGTACCAATAATTCCCTTATTGGTACCGGGAAAAAAAAAGTATTGCGGTGTTAAGCTACCACTCAACGTATTGTGTCAACTTTGGAATTCTCCTCTCTTTTGAAATTTTCTGTGTCTGGTAAAATGTAGAGAACTGAGATTACTGGTGGAGTCACCACCTGCATTATGTAATTTTGAATAACAGTAGTAAAGACATAAGAGTCAAAGACTTGCGTGTGGAAACTAGTTTCTAATACAAATAAATATATAAATATATGTCTTTAAGTTTTTGTTGCATACTTTTTAAGGTACTTACAGTCGTCGGCCTCCTCCAAACAACGAAGTAAGCGGCAGGTAACTAGACAGCTGGTCTTGTAGTGCAGTCCTCTCCACAAATGAGGTGCTCAGTTCGCCGAATTGTACTAAATTGTAGCAGACGCCGCCACCGCTGAGTAGACCCGCCAAGAAGCCCACTATTGTAGCCATCAATTCTATCCATGTCGCATATCGAAACTGGAATATAAATTAAGAAACGATACTAGGCCAGTCGTGGCGCAACGTTGTCTGTCTTGTGTTGTTGTTTGTGTGTTTTTAAACGTGACAAGTTGAGGGTTCGATTTCCACTAGAGGAAATGAAATATTTAATATTTTCATTTTTTCGCTCTGGTGTAACACGCAACAACACGCAATGCCTCCAGAATTCGGCGGAAAATGGGAAACGGATTGTCTTAACACTTAACGCCGCGTGACACTAGAATAAAAAACGATAATATATTTTATTATAAGCAAAAGTAAATATTTTAGAAACAAACAAACAAACATAACAATTTAAAAGCGAAATTTATTTTATAAGTCATATAAATATTAATGATAACTGCCCACTATCTAGTAAATACTAGTTATAAGTCACTATTTTATGTATATATTGGACATACTCGTACACTCGTACTTATTTGTCACTAGTGACTCGCGCTTGCGGCTTCGCCCGCTTGAACTAAACAATTATTTATTTACTAATTTGAACTACTTCGTGTTCTAATAGCGTTATCACTTATCAGTTACAATTCTATTATATATATACATTTCGATATATTTTGCTTATTTTTGAAGGAAGATATTTTCAATAGATGATATGATTGATATATTAAAACTAAAATTAACGTATAAGTATAAAGTAAGTAACTAAAAGTTTTATTTGTTACTTTCATTGAATTTTATTAAAATGAGAACTGAAAAAAAATATTCCTCCTCCTGAGAGGTACCAGCGAGATTTTTTAATTTTGGTCTTTTAAAATATAAGCTCATATAATTATTATTACATTTGTATCAAAAAAAAAATATTTTATACAATTTAAATGTTATTTGTATAATTAGTTTGCAAGCACAAGATTTTAACAATAAAACAGGACCTAATAAAAAAAATTACCTATACAAAAATCGATGTGACGAACAGGTCAATAAACTATATCGTTTTTCAATTGTTATTAACTAGACCGCTTAGGATAGCTACATTTTAAGTAATCAACAATTTAAATCTTCGGTATAAATATATTTCCATACGAAATTACAATAACTACGACGTAACTACGTGTATTGGACGACAAAATGTCATATCAAGCAAATTGGTATTTAAACAAATGCTGATTTCTAGTTTTTAGACGCCTCATTTTACAATAGCGATATAATAAGCCATCCAGACTAATCCTGGCTATTATAGAGATTAATATTAGGTACAATCGGATAGGAAGATAAGGAACTGCGAAGAACAAAAAAAAGTAAACGTAGAAGAGTGTCACGCTGCATTTAAATCTTAAGTGTGGAATACAACTTCAATAATTTTTAATAAAAATAAAGCGACTTCTTTAATTTCAGCCGGATTCCATAATCGAAACCTAACCAAATTTTCATTAAACAGTGGCAGTTTGTAAGTGTATTCTTTCCAATAAAAAAGTATCATCGAAATCGTTTTGGCGTGATATTGAGTTATTCGTCCATTTGTCGCGCACATACTTTATACAAATTTAAGATTTTCTCATGGATACCATTGTCAGAAATGGACTAAATTATAATGGGACCACAGAGGAAGCACCAGCTTGCAAAAAAAAAATCAAAATCCGTTCGTCCAGTCAAAATTTCTGAGGTAACAAACATTAAAAAAATACAATCGAATTGATAACCTCCTTCTTTATTAAACTCTGTTAAAAATATTTAAAAAAAATTAAAACATCAAATCAGTATCTAAACATGTCAATTAATATATTGGCGGGAAAAGTGACTACATTTTAAATATGTATTTATGTATATTTCTAAAACTAACTAATAAGGCAATATTAGACTTTTTCTACGTCTTGTTCCATATTTATTTATATTGTTTGCTTGCAATATTTTAAATATTCTTTTTAATATTAATTATTTAATTCAGAAAGTTAGGTTTGACTCCTGCCTCCAAGTAATTGATTTCTGATGACAACCTTATTAAGTAGGTACTTATATACAGAATGTTTCTTTTATTTTATTAAGAAGTTAGAATTTTCCAGGCAAATATTTTAATGAATTACGTATAGGTACTTACTATTTGAAAATATGATAACTTCAATTCTGGTTCAACTTCTTCGGTTTTCCTTAAACAAAAAATAAACCAAATAAAAATTTTGATTAACATGTGATTAAAAATTTAACGTGGCATGATATGCAATATAATATAATACATAATTGATTTGGATTCTCCAGAATGGTTACAGAGAAATTTCTCATACAATGTGTTATTTTTATAAGTACATTTTTTCCAACTTCACGCTGTATTGGCTGGTTAGGCAGAGGGAACCTGGAAACCTAGTGTTATGACAATCTATTCCCATTAAGACACTTCCGTTCTCCTCTTTCCGTCGAATCCTGGAAGCGTGTTGAGTGGCGTAACTCAACACAGCGAGGAAATAAAAATATTTATATTTCATTTCCTAGAGTGGTAATCATCTCCACAACCTCTCGCATGCTTGCGCCCCTGCGCCACAACTGGTCTCTAAATAGGTACATATGTATTCAATATATAATAAAACACTTTAAAGAAATCATTCCAACTTCAAACAATCCAAACAGCATCTGGGAGTATTGGGAGCCACCTGACATACAATGGGTAGAATGGCGTTCCTAGCTGCGGTAAGTTCACCTTGGTGGTTCATCCCCGATAGTGATCTGATAGCAACTACAAATACTGAGGCAGCCGAGGACCTCAGGAGTAAGGTCCCTTTTAGTTGCACCAGGGACACAAAAATCAAAGACTGAACAATCGCCTCTATTTTGGTAAATTGTGTTGCAGAAAAGCCTGCAAGACTTATCGTGGATGAGGTCCTAATTAAACATTTTGGGGCAATCGTAATAGCGGCCATATTATCAAAAGCCAAGACACTTATACTTATCGGGGACATAAACCAACTACCCTTTATCGACAGATTAAACCTCTTCCAAATGCACTATATCGGCCCAATCCTCGTGACGGCCATCAGTCAAGAGCTAGCGAGATCATATAGATGTCCACTGGATGTGACATACGCGCTCAACGAAGCTTATAACGGAATCTACTCAGCCCGACAGATCACTCGCTCCCTGAGAGAGTCACGATACACGGGTGCTTCCATCCCTATAAATTCCCCCAATACTCTGTACCTGGTCCATACATAAGCAGAAAAAGCGGACCTAACCAGGAAAGGATACGGAGAGGGAAGAAAGTCACGTACCCTGATCACTAACGAATCTCAGGGACTTACATACGAACTTGTAGTAATCATCCAAACTAAGTCCATCAAAAACACCCTACACGACACCATATCACATGCTATCGTCGCCTCAACAAGACATACAAAAGGATGCATCTACTACACCGACGTCGCAGAAGACGCTATCGGTAAGTTAATTCGCTGGGCAAATGTAGGTTCCGTGACTGATATAGTGGAACACAACATCAAAATGGCTATTTCTTACAGAGATGAGGAGGCAATAGAAATATTACGAGATCAACTAACTGCACCGCGATCAATAATCAACGGTCACAAACTCGGATTTGACAAAAGGAACTGCAGACCATCCAAGATATAGTTAACGTCCACTTCACATTTTAAAAAGAAAAAACAACAGTTTTAATAATCAATTAAGTACAAAAAAGACACGGACAACAAAAGTCTGTGGCGCATAACAACTTAATAAAATAAAAAAAACAAAATATTATTTTTTTACACCGACTTTTCTTAGTTACTTAAATAAAATGAACATAATGTGCTATCTGTATAAACTAATATACATACGGAGGTAAAAAAAGCAAATACAAAAAATAAAATTTCGCAGAAAACTACTTTTATGATAGTGGAATTGACACATACATATATATTAAAATTGCTCAATAATATTAAATATTTATTTTGTGTTTATTAATATGACATTTTCGTGAAATAACCATAAGTGTGTTTGTTACACGTTTATCAGATAAATACTACTATAAAAACAATTCTACATATATAATATTCTATACAAATATAATAAATATTTTTTATATGTGTAATCAGTCGTGGTGACGGGAAATAATACAGTGTAACGTGTCGATTTGCGTATTTCAAACTAAATTGAGAATTAAAACACAATATTATAGCATTCTATAAATTCGCAGAGCTAGCGTAAAATTTCTAATTTATAAATTATATTAAATTACAATGATGTAATGCGAGACTTACTGTGATTTTTTCTTTTTGTGTCCCATTTTTTATTTAGTGTCGCTGCTACTTTTGTTACATTTGAGTCGTCCGTACGTGGATCTGGGAAACCACCAAATTAGTATATTGCCAACGATATTTTCAGCCGGCCCGTGTCGTGTATTGGCTACTATTAAATGTATTAGTCTGGAGCCTCTAGTAATATACCCTTGTTGACGCGTTTCATCTGAGCGTAAAGATAATAGATAGCAGTTTTGTTTACAGAATATATATTACTATTTTCAATCTGCCTACTCGTGGCACTCATGCTGCTTTTGATTTTTAGAAATATATGTATGTATGATTTATTGAAATTTGGCAAAATATTTTACGTAATAATAATGATTTTGTATCATGTTTTGATGTGTGTAACTCGTTTATATTTTTTTTTATTTATTTATTTTATGATGAATGGCGCTGTGGGATTGATTTTTGGCATTATTTTACAAAATTTCATCAATTTTGTAATTTTTTTTTACACTGTAGATAACAAATGTTTCGATGTACCTAATTGACATCGTATAAGGATATATTTTTAACTATTTTTTTAGCTTCACGCTATATCGCGCACATAGCAGGGTAGGCAGAGGTACATTTCCGCCTTTTTCGCCGAAATCGGGAGGCATAGCGTGTTGAGTTGCGGAACACAAAGCCGCGCTTTGTCTCGTTACCGGAGCTATAAAATGAAAATTTTAAATATTTCATTTTCTCGAGTGGGAATCGAAGCCTCAACCTGTCGCATTTGTGCCCCTGCGGCACGACGGCCTCTTGTATATTGTTAACGTTACGTCTAGTTGTAACCTTTAGTATAAGTAAGCAATAATATTTTTATGTCATACGCGTTAATAAGCGATTTAGCTGCAAAAAATAATTATATGTTATTACTGAATAATAGTACGTTATTTTTTCACCATTTCGAATGTAACTTAACTAAAGCTTTAAGCTTAATATTAACTGAAAATTAATCATATTATTCATTTTATATTACTCATCAACATGATTTTCAGAAATTATTGAATGTATGATTACGTATTAAGTATACATACAAACATACATTGGAATATAACGTTTCAGCCAATTCAATTAACAAATTATTTTGTAGCAATTTTTGTCGATTAATATATTATATATATAAATTAAACCGATATATAAAACAAACACTAGTAAAAAATCTATGAATTACATCGGTTAAGCTGTTTCTGACATTAGCGTGAACAAGCGCACAGACAAACTGACACAAATAAATCTTTTAAAGTGGTTGTTTTGAGTTCTATTCCCTAGTCGTCAGTGCGGTCAGCTTTCCTTACTACTCGTCTCCGCTTCGGTTTGCCTTTCCGTGCGCTTAAAGTTACGAGATTTGGCATAAACTTATCATGCAAATAAAGAAAACAATTAATGAAAACACGAAAAGTGAAAATTTATAGTTATTGCACAGAAAAAAATCTCTACAAAGATTTTTTATTACGTAGTATTTTTAGAGACAGAGAGAGAGACGAGTGACGTAGAGTATGACATTATTTACGTAAAAAAATTGACCAGTATATCAAAGAGAGTCAATAAATTTACTTTCGGATAAGATGTTTGCTTTAAAGTCATTATAGGTACAAAATGGTTATTAAAGATTAAAATATGCTAGTCATGCCGAAAGTAAAAATATAATGTAAACTAAGATAGCAAGTATATGAAGATTTAAAGTCTTCGTAGCTAACAGTTGATTTTCATACGACAGATTTATAATGTCTTCCTATTTCACGAGAGCAATAACAGAGAGTAATTGCTGTATATATTGTCAATTATATTGTGCTTTAATATTCTAGTTGTTAAAGTGTGCGTGCTTAAAACAGGGAATATATGTAAATATAATAAAGAAACTAATAAAGCCTTACATAAATATATTTTTTTATAAATTATGGAAACTTATACCTTAGTTATGCCAATTTCGATGACATAGATATTTTTTTTCCAGTATTATCAAAATATGTACGCTCATAAAGTCATAAACTATTATAAATTTAGGAAATTTTGTTATGAGATCTTATTTAAAAATAATTGGTGGCGTTGAGTTCTGCCACTCATCGCAACGGAGTCATAGCACTAGGTCAGTGATTCTCAACCACTGTGCTGCGGCACTTTTGTGTGCCGCCAAATTTCAAAAGTGTGCCGCCAAATTTTGCAATTATATAATAATGTTAATATAATTAAATTATATCATTTAAAAAGAAAAATATTTTTAACATGAATATATTTAAATCCACAAAAAAATAAATTCGTATATTTAAAATTTTTGTCATAAACTATTTATGCAGTGTGTTGTAGTAAATAATTTCTCTTTATGTGCCGCCAAATTTTGAAATCGTTAAATATGTGCCGCAACAAAAAAAAGGTTGAGAATCACTGCACTAGGTAGTTCCTCTGCATATCCTCAAGTGTGCGGGATACAGCGTGAAGCTGATTTAATTTAATATGAAAAACATTTTTTTCAAACTTCATCTGATCCTGCATCTTTAGAACTGCTGGGCGGATATGAAGTAAACCTTGTTAGAGTTCCGTACCTTTTAAGAAAAAAAAGGAATCGTTCTAAGATCACTTTTTTGACCGTCTATTTGTCTATATGTCAAGATCTGTCTCAGGAACGCTTACGGACATCGACTTTAAAATCAAACCATATACTTATTTATATCACCGGTCTCTTGATTTCGTGAAAAAATCATATTTCTACATTTATTTAAAAAAAGATATGGCCGTTTATATTGCAAAAAACGAGAATTTTGACAATATATATAAAAAATAATTGAAATTAAATTGACATAGAATTATAAAATTCGGCAGCTAGCATCTACTAAATCTACTGTATAAAGTACCTGCTATTTCAATGGCATACGTAAAAAAGATCTTGGTCCATATTCCTATATTTGAGCTACAGGAACCCTTTTCACGGGTACGCCTCCCGACCGGTGATTCGAGCGGGTTATGTGGGACTTATGGACCGGCAGATATAGGTTGATACATATGTAAATAACAACAAATATCTGCATGAAATGCAAACTAGTAAACAAGTCGCAACACGTTTATTGCCTATTCGAGTTAGTCGATTAATAGAGCTCTCATAATATTGATAAGCACACGATATATATTTCATATTATTGAGCAATTTTAAACCATTTTTTTAATATTTACATTTTCAATTAATATTATCATCAATAGCTACTTTAGTTGTTGTTCTGTGATTTTTTTTAGTTTTTCTACTCTTATATGTATATTCGTTTATTATGATAGCATATCGCGTTGATTTTATTTGAGTATCTAAAAAAAATAGGTGTAAGAAAATAATATTTTCTTTACCTTTTTAAATATTGTATTATATATTAAATATATATGTACCTATTTAGAGGACAGTCGTGGCAAAGGGGCATAAGCGTGCTAATGTAATCGGAACGAGTTGTGGGATCGATTCCCACTCGAGGAAATTAAATATTAAGGCAAAATTCGAAGTTGAGTTGGTGGAACTCAATATGTAATGCCTCTAAAATTCGACCAAATTAATGTAGATATCTTCAACCAATTTACCAAATTTTGTGTCCGTAGCTTTACTAGTTCGCATTATGCTATTTCTCTTTTACTAATCACTCCTGTATTATATTGTAGCGAGGCGACGTGTATAAGTGCATTCCCAGTTGGTGTCTAATGTGGAAAAGAATTCACCATTGAGATCCATCATCTAACAGGCCATGTTTCTTGCAGCAGGACGTGTTCCTTGCAACAGGACGTATTCCTTGCAGCAGGAGAGTGGAGACATATGAAAAGTATAATCTATGTATATTTATATATCGACTAATTTTATGATTGCTTTCCAACCTTTGCAATTTATTAAGGACAAAGCAATAACTGCTACATGTGTCTTAATATCTTGCGAGTAACTGTTTTTATGATGAGGCCGTCGTGGCACAGGGGCACAAGGGTGTGACTGTAACGCGATGGTTGTGAGTTCGATTCTCACTCTAGGGAATTAATTATTATTTCTTAATATTTTAATTTCTTCGATCTGGCACCAAGGCAAAAGAACTTCGTCGAGTTTCACCACTTAACACCAACAATCCCTCGAAAAATTTGGCGGAAAGTAGGGAACAGAATGTCTTTACACTAGGTTCCTTCTGCTTACCCTGCTGTGTGCGGGACACAACGTGAATATCATTTAATCAACTGTTTTATAGAGTAGATGATAATTTTGCTAACAATGCTTAAACTAATAATATAACTCTTGTATAGGTTTTCTTAGTTATATTTATAAGATTACCAAGATAAAACTATTCTGCGTTTGCTTTTATTGACAATAATTATTAGGTATCTATAAAATAAATAAATATTATTGTAACTTTGTAATTATAATGATTTAAATATTGCTTATTTTATTGCCGATTTAACGTAGATTTTAAGATAAATAAAAATAAATAAAGGTGATTAAGCACGCATATTAGGTACATAGGGTAATTGCATAGTAGGTACATGATATCGACATGACAATCGATGCAGATTGTTTTACAGGTATAAAAAAAAGTTTAGAATAATAATAACAAATATTATAAAAAAACGTATAACTTACCAAAATTCTCAACCACCCAACAATTAGCTTCAGAAGTGTATATATATTTGAGCTACGTACGTCCATTTCGCCATCTTTAAATAAAATGGCGGGAAAAAATATATTATGCGAACTGTCATCAGGAAGTAGATGTATTTTATGAATTTCGTGCTTACAGTATATATTTATTTTTATGTTCTAATTTTCAGAAAAAAAGTTCAGAAAAAAAATTAAACTAAAAAGTTTCGATCATTGGTGCCATTACCGTATGTAGAAAATAGTTATTAAATAATTATTTATAATAATTTATTATATAATTAAAAAAAATCTAGAAATACATTAAAGTCAACGTATAAGAGACGTCAATGTAATAATAAAATATTTTCTGAATTGCCTAAGAGATTTTTTCTATGCTAGTGTCGGTTCGGCTATTGGAAGAATCATAACTTCGAGGTTAACGCAAATTACAATAGCCATTTATTTATATTAATAATGGCCGTAGATAGTAGATACGTACGTAGCTATATTGTATTTTTGATGACAAACCTTTCAGTTATATAAAATAATTAATTATTTTGCATATTTAAATTTATTTTAAGCTGTCAAATATATTTTTCAGAACAAAGAAACAGGCTGGTACATTTAATGCTCTTTCTGTCTCTATGTAGGTGGAAATTGGAAAACTATGTTCTTTGCTAAGTTCTCTTCGCATTTTCCCCTAAACAACAGAAATATATTTTTTATTATTTTATATAGTAATTAATAATTAATCAGCTTCATTCCGCATACAGCACGGTAAGCAAAGTGAACCTGTTAGTGAAGTGTTAAGACACTCCGTTCCCCATTTTGCGCCGAATTCTGGAGGCATTGCATGAGGCATTGAATGCCGCGCTTTGCGTCGACACCAGAGCGAAGAAATGAGAATATAAATTTAAATAAATATTTCCTTTCCTTGAGTGGGGATCGAACCCACAACCAATTGCGTTTACAGTCACACCTTGTGCCCCTGCGCGACGACTGGTCTTATTATTAATACATAATTATAACAAATAATTGAAGTTCTATAACAATAAAATAATAAAATCTTGTCAGTTGTCATTTTTTGATCTTTTAAGTACGTAGATTGTAGAGCACCGACCAGAGGTCACAGCATCATCACGACGAGTCCTTGAACACACTTTAATATAGACGATGGCATCAATAAGATCTTGTTTATTTTTTTAACGAACCACGCGCGCCTTCACGCCTCGTCGTAGTGATTGAGATTGCTTGTGTTTCAGTACAACCTGTAAAACAATTTATTGCATTTAAATATATATTTATGTAACTGCCCAATGTGTTGTTATTTTGCAAATTACAGAATATTATAAGCAATATTTATTAATTATTAGTTAATTAATTATTAGAGGCCCGTCGTGTATTTATGTTGTTAGCATCATGTTGTAAAAATCTGTAAAAATCTCTCTACAGTGACGCAAGCAACATAAATAAATTGTAACAAGCGTATAAGAATTTTGACGAAGCTTGATGAGAACGTATGGCTTAATGATCGGAGCGCTTGGACGATTGCCGAGAGGCGCGGGTTCAAATCTACACTACGTTCAAATTTTTATACTTTTTATAAAAAGTATTTATTTTTTCTCTAAGTGTGGAATAACACTTAAAAAATCTTTAAAAATATATCAGACTAAGTTATTTTGTCAAATATTCACTTTTACACGAGTAAGAAGTGCTCGTAAAAGCATGCTTCCTAGTTTTGGTACTTCGAGATAATTCCATCTTTACAACTTTTATTGTTACCGTTATCTTTTGCACAAACAGATTATAATTCTAATATTTGTTACTTTAGATACTACGCGTGCTATCTAGTAAATTACGTATTACAGTGTTACAGATGTATCGCATGTGTCAGTACTTATATTCCTTGAATATTTAAAATATAATACTTTTTTTTTAGTTTCACGCTGTATTCCGTACTCATCAGGGTAGTCACAGAGAACCTAATGTTAAGACGCTCCTTTCCCCACTTTCCGCGGAATTCTGGAGGCATTGTGTGTTGAGTAGCGGAACTCAACGCCGAGCCTTATATACCTCGACAACAGTGCGAATAAATGAAAATATAAAATAAATTAATATTAACAATAAATAAATCAAAATCAGCGTCACGCTGTATCCCGCACACAACAGGGTAGGTAGAGGGAGCCTAGTGTTAAGACACTCCGTTCCCCACTTTCCGTCGAATTCTGGAGGCATTACAACGCCGCGCTTTGCCTCGACACCAGAGCGAAGAAATGAAGATATAAATGTAAATAAATATTTCACTTTCTCGAGTGGGGATCGAACTCACAACCAGTCGATTTTATAGTCACACTTTGTGCCTCCGCGCCACGACCGGCTGGTATTTTAATAATAATATTAATAAATATTTCATTGAAAGTTATAATGTATAAAAGTTAGACACAAGGTATGTTCTTTCAACATACATACAACTATCTATCTATTCGTAATATTGTTTCTAGTTTAAATAATTTTCTTTCAGGGAAAAACTAGTTTTACGTTAAGAAGTAAATATGTTTTTTATAACTATTTTAACTTTAACATTCAAATGAATATACTCATGTACTAAAATTAGTTAGTGATATTAAAGTAGTTTTGTAGTTAATTTATGTATGTACAAACATATTGAAATTTAAATAAACATTTTTTTTTCGAACTTGAGGTTAATGCTGTTAGCCCTATTGGCCTTTACAGCGACACCGGGTGGGTAGGGAAGAGGGTACTCTGTCCCAGAAGAAATGCAAGCACTACCTGGCTGCTTGAGAGGAGTCGACGACTGTAAGGGCGCCCCCTGCGGGGCTCGTAAATGAACATTAAACTCTACATAATTATATAATATGATTACTGAAATGATCCTAAGACCAAAAATATTACTAAAATTTTCTAACTTTTACCATCTTTACTAGACTATTAGTAATCCAAAAATATGTGTAAAGTGATTTGGTTTTTAAATTTTATATTTTTAAAACTGTTTTGTTTCCCAATGGTTGGACCGTCTAGTATATCTAAGTTAGTAAATCGATCGAAATTATATTATTTATATATAAAAGAAGCCGCTTTCTCTTTACATAAGTAGGTACCATAAGTACCACTTCAATTATATCGAAGTGATTACAAAATATTTTCAATATTTTCACAATAAATTCAATTTATTTGTCTTTATTTCGTTCCTATGGTAATTTAACTATAATTTATACTATAACTTTATTCTATACTAGCGAACCGTTCGGGTCTGCATCCGTTTGAACAATTATTATTATCATTTTTAACTTCACGCTGTATTCGCACATAGCACGGTAGGCAGAGGGAACTCGGGAACCTAGTGTCTAGATGCTCCGTTCCCATTAAGTCTTCCGTTCCCCACTTTTTTACTTATAGCTAATCTGCTAATCTGAATTATCTTATAATATAATAACATTGTCATTTTAAAGGCAATTCCCACTCGAAGAAAGAAAATATTTAATATTGTTAGTTCATTAGCTCTGGTAACGAGGCAAATCGCGGCGTTGAGTTCCGCCAGTTAGCACGCTATGCCTCCAGACTTCGGCGGATACAGCGTTAATCTACAAAAATCTATACATGAAAATTAAAATTTCAGCCAATTGAATAAAACAGTTATTTTGTAGTGATTTTGTCGAACCAAATAATTTATATTGATATAACTTTTTCATTTATGAATCGATTGAAATAAACACTAAATGTTACGGGAAGCTTGCCAAAATACAACAGTGGAAACTATATTTAAATCGGTTCTGACACTAGCGTGCAGAAACACACAGGCAAACAGCCAAACCGGCAAGCAGACAAACTTATAGAGAGTTACGAAACCACAACATTTATATGCACATTGTGGAGTCACGATCTATCCACTGGAGTTCATTTTATAATAGGTCTTTACATATGAAATAGGCGTATCTGTCGTACTGGCCACTTTAATCACAAATTTTTGGTTAGAAATTCCAAATTCAAATTGATACAGCTATTATGTATATATTTTTTCTGTTTGCGTCACTCAGTTTACAAAATGTAAAACTTGAAATATCGCGTTATTTACGAGTATGAGTTCCTCCGTGACATCAGTGCTGAGGAAAAGAAAACACTGTGTTTTTGGTTCCAACGTTTTTGTTCTGGAAATTTTGTCTTTGCAGAATAAGGACGAGGCCGGAGACCCAAGCTGATAATGAAAAATTGAAGGTTATTATGGAATCGGACCCATCGCAAACCACGTCCGAGCTAGCTGCAGCTGTGATAAAACTGTTTTAATCCACTTGAAGCAAATTGAAAAGATTAAAAGCTTGAAAGGTGGGTACCCCACGAATTGAGTGAAGCGAAACAGAAAACGCGCATCTATTGCTACGTTACATTATTTAGAAGGCACAATAATGAAAAGTTTTTAAATCAAATCAGCACTTTTGCTTCAATTTTAATGTCTAAGACATCCATCGTACTTCCCTTGTAGAGACATTTTCTTCGAAATTTTAATAAGTTCTTGCAAGGGGAAATTTCAACCCCTATGGGGCAGTCCAAACCGCCTTCAAAAATTTTATTAATTCCCGTCTGAATGATAATTTTTAGATAAGGGATCAATGAACTACCTACAAGAAGGCAAAAGCGCATATATACCAATGGTTCATACTTTGATTAAATGAATAAATTATATTAAAAATATTCGACTTTTCGTTCCTCTCATATTAAACGTCAATTTCATAAGTAAGGACCTAATATTTATTGTGTGAGAAGCCAGGAAGGCCTGGGCATAAATTAAGCCATTGCCATTTACTTTTTATTTACAAAAAGATAAAAAAAGGTTTTTTTGTATATAAAATATGGACTAAATTCAATGTTCATGATATTACTATATTCTATTATAACTATTTCTATATGGACAAATAAAAGACGGACAATTGAAAATAATAAGTCTAGTCTTGTATAGAACTAGAGGGCGCGCGCGGCTTCGCCCGCTTATTAGGAGTGAATTCTAAAAAAAACCACGAAACACGTGTTCAATAAAATATTTTTAACAGTCTGAATTTAAATTTTTATAAAAATCGGTAGCGATTTAAAGATTTTGCCATATGAACCCCTTATTTGAACCCCTAAGGGTGAATTCTTAAAAACCATGAAACACGTGTTCAATGAAATATTTTTAAGAGTCTGGATTTAAAATTTTATAAGAATCGGTGCCAATTTAAAAAAAAATCCATACAAACTTTCAACCCCTATTTCATCCCTTCAGGGTTAAAATTTTTCAAAATCCCTTCTTAGTGGATGTCCAGAATATGAAAATAGACATCTGCCCAAATTTCACGTTTCTACCATCAGCGGTTACGGCTCTGCGTGCGTCTTACCTCAGTCAGTCAGCACAAGTCCTTTTATATATATAGATAATGAGGGGTGCTTGAAAAAATCTTTCAGTTTTATATATATAAAAAATATATATGTAAATAAATTTGAAGGTAACTAATATACCTAGAGCATAAACGAAAAGCTAAGAAGGACATTTAAGAAACGAATCCCTTCCCTAAGAAAGAAATTTAGAAATAAAAACAACTCCCAAGGGAGTATCATAAAAGAGCATTGAATTCAAAAACATATTAACTTAACAACTAAGAAAGTAATGTGTTAAAATAATTTGTTTTTGCCTTAATAAAAATGTATTACCCTAATTAAATACCTATAATATAATCTATTATCTAGAAAAAGAAGTTAGTCACACAATTTAAAGAGATAATTCCGTAACGTAATTATATTCGTAGGTATATCCGTATTATAATTTGGAAATAAAATATAAACTCAATTATTAAGTGTTACAACCCTAAAACAATTCTGTGAAACAACAACTGATTCTTTTCGTGAAGTAGATGCTCATAAATTTAGTCATTGACACTAAGAAGCTGTATTCGCTGTTACCTCCCCATAAAACTGGGTCAATTTGTTTTGATGTATTTATCACGCGACTCGTAATAATATTTTAAATTGATTGTCACACTCCGAGTTTATGACTCTCCAACAACACAACACAGATAGACCTGAACCACATTTCTATCTGAATGCCGTCTTTCGCCATCTTAAGACGGCATGGCCTTGTAATTTTTGACTGAGATTTATCCAACAAGCGACAAAGTTTCGCTTAATACTCGTCTACAAATAAGAGCATTATTTTACGCCTCATTCCGGGGTCCCTGTATTCGTAAAGGAGGATTTGAGTTTCCCTCTTATTGTTAATTCAAATCCGCTATTTTCAGGCCTTCCCAAAGGCTGCACTTCGCTTCCATTACACACAGAGTGTGTGATGACTTCTTGGCCATCTCACGGTGAAAGAGAAATCCGACTTTTGGGCGGTCTCTGCTTCTCTATTTTTTTTTGGATGGCTCAATGCCATATTAAGTTCAGTCAAAAAGCTATTTGACGTGTTGTCTAATATCTAAAAGTCGAGAAGGTTGGAGGTTTAAGTGCTCTGTGCATGTGCTCCTGAGCTGATAACGTTTACTGAGCCGGCGTAGTCCCTGAATCTGTGGAAGAGCGGTCATATCCACCCAAAAAGCCACGACCAGTATATTAGGGTTAGCTTTTCGAGTGACTGCCAGTATTGCGAACATCTGAAAAGAAAGGCAAGTTGGCCTATGACAGCCCAGGTTCGCCCTCTTATAAAGTACTATTCTCATCTCTGGCCTGGTGCACCGCATGCTCATTGATCTGTTAAAGGCTTGACATATTGACTTTACGTAGAGACGTTTCCTCGCTGTGCTTTCTCTACATCATTTACCATGGGAAATGTTCTGGGGAACTGTTCGAACTGATTCCTGGCGATGAATTTTCTGACTGTACAGCACGTCAGAAAATAAATACCATAGTCACAATTTGGATACGTGGCACTCCATTTCAAAGCGGTTCTGTAGGAATTTCTTTTTACTTGCCACACATTGTAGAATACAATAAGTGCAGCAGTGTTTCTAAATTATGACTATCTATGATCAAACGATATGCAAACCTTCAAAGACCGCATCTATCTTCTGCTTTGCACCTATATCTCCTCCAGTGTTACACGATGCCGTGGGCGATGGTGATCCGTACTCTCCTCGTTTGCCTTGTCTTTTCCACAAAAAAAGTTTTAATTTTTTTAATCTATAAGACTACATACTAATATAATCTACTCGAATTATTACAGAGGCCAAAATCCATTTTATTATTGTCACTGCTGCAACAAAGCTATAACGAGATCAACGTAATAAAATTATATATTTATATGTTATAATATATATATTTTTTAATTCGATATTTATTATTTCTTTTGCTAAAATAATTAATTTATTCAACAGAGCTTAACTCAATCAGCTAAAATAATTTACATAATGTTGCTATTGAGGTAAAACTTATTTAATTTAATTGTTTTATAAAAAATATATATATTTTTTGTAATATAGAACCCGTTATAAGCTTGGATCTTGTTATAATGCGTGTGACGAGCGTCCACGCACTTAAACTATACTATTTATTGTTCAATTTATTTCATAAATAAAGTAACCTTTTATTTAATTCTTTATCTATACCTACATATAAAAAAAAATTGTCATCTTTCTGTAATTTTAACATAACTGTGGGTTTTCAAGTACAGATTGTTGTTAATTGCAGTTACTGACAAAATATTAAAAGATAGCATAAACGATTTCGAGGTTTTGTCTAGTAATCTGTCTTTCTGTTTGCCCGGGCTAATCTCCAGAAGTGCTGAATCAATTTTTATGAGACTTTCACTGGAAGATCACGGTTAGGTAGGAAAAACCACCAATTTACCCCGCGACACTGTCTACCACCCTGATAGGTATGAAATAACCAATCATTTTCCTACGAAAGCAAATAAAACTCCAAAAGGTTTGAATTAAGATATCTAATTACCTACCCTCGTTATAGCGCAGTTCAACCAATCATCACAAATACATTTGTATCATGAGACTCGGCTGTATTTTTATCATATAATATTTACACGCCTGCAGTAAATAGTTTAGCAATCCTTCATCTTGGCCGAATATCTACTCTTCAAAAATAAAGGCGTTCTTTTTATATTAGTATTAAAGTAATAGGCGTTTACAAGGTTAGAATTATAAAAAAATATTATGAGAGAAATTTTAAAATTATTATATTAAAATTATTTCTGTTACTTATCAGATACATATTGGTTTTGAACTCATTGGTTTACTGTATTTCTGTCAATTTTTAATGTTTAGGCACTAACCGAAGAAAACTTAACACTACTTTTTGCTTTCTTACAGGAGGGGAATAAGTGATCAAAATTTTAATATAAAATGTTAAATTTTCGTTCGAGGCCATCGTATCGCACCGGCACCAACGTATGACTGTAAACGCGACGGTTGTGGGTTTGATTTCCACTCTGGGGAATTAAATATTTATTATTTTTATTTCCTCGCTCCGTCAACGAGGCAAAACAATGCTTCCAGAATTCAGCGGAAAGTGAGGAAATGAGTGTCTTCTTGGGGAACAAAGTGTCATAACACTAGGCTACCCATGTTTCCTCTGCCTACCCTGCTAAGTGCTGGATAGATAACATTAAGATAAAAAACTTACGTTAATTTTAAAGTTCAATACTAAAATTACGCAATTTTTAAAAGTCATTCTCAATTGCCAAAATATTGCTTTTTCAGATTTAACAACAATCTGCTGTAAAAAAAAGCAGCAAAACGGGGATGGATGCATATATTCTGAAATATTACATGCATATATAATAATAACAAATTTCAAAAACTTTAAAAATTTACATCTATACTAATATTATAAAGAGGTAAGATTTGTATTTTTGTATGTATGTATGTATGTTCGTATTGTTTTCACACGACAACTACCGGACCAATTTCAAAAATTCTTTAGCTATTAGAAAGCTGCATCTTCACCGTTCCACATAGGCTATATTACATTTTCAATAAAAACAGGGATCCCTCAGAAAAATGCAATAATGTAACCCAAGGTGAAGAAATTGATCTAAAAAATTTTATCATCGCGTGCGCTGCGAAAACTATTGATGATAGAACAAAATAATGTTCTACAGTATTATAGAACGTGCCAATATCTATAAAAAAGTCCGCGATACCATATGTCCAATTACTATAGTTATGACAATATAACTACATTTTTATATTTTATAAGTTGATGAAAGTGCCGGCAATAATCAAACCATTTTATTCATACCTCTGCATTAATCCTTATTCTATTAAATGATATTTTATTAAAGATAATTTCAATATGTATAAAGTACTTTTTACATTAACAAAATCGGACAATCGATTCAAAATATATAACGAATTTAAAAATATCACTCTAAAGAAAATCATGAAATAATAAAAAATGCGGAGTGTAGCCTCGCGCACCATAGCGAGTAAGTAACTCTGCAGAGTGGGGGGGAAGTTGCATCGATATCACTAACATTATGAAGACAACCGATTAGGTGTTTTGTTTCTTTATTTGAATTGAATAGGCCCTGAAACTACGGGATTTACGGCCGATTTGGAAAATTCTTTTACAATTAGGCGATTAACGTATAAAAAAATACCAAAAAAACCTTATATCGCGTACGCTGTGGAAGTTATTGACAATAGAGCAAAGTAATTTACTAAAATTTTATAGAAGACATCAATACCTACAAAAAAGTTTACGATACCATGTGTAACTGTTACAGTTATGCCACTAATTTTCAAAGGAAAATGTGCAAGAACAGAGCCGCCATCGTAGTGCAGAGGGACATCTCAAAATATATGTATTATTGTGAAAGCATAAAAAGAGTGTGTAGTTTCTCTTTAGATTATAAATCATAAGAAATCTGCCGTCTGTATTAGTGACAGAATAAAACAGTGTCTTATCTCTATCTCTATATATTATAAAATTATTATTTACACATATTTAATATGTACAGTGATGTAATCTCTATATTTAATAAAAGGATAGAAAAGTCAATTCTGTACATAAAAGATATAAAAAAAAATAAAAATTAGGTCGGTTAATATGTTGATTATAGAACCTAAAAAACCACTCAGCAAAATTCTTGTCTGTCTGTCTGTCTGTCTGTCTGTTCGTCAATCACATAAAAACTATGTGACAGAAATTGATGAATTTTTGCACTACTGTATGTAACATTACCATAGTAAGAATTCAGGAGTATAAAGAAATTTTAGCAGCAACATAATTATATTTTTTATTAAAAAACGACCTCTCCCAACTCTCCCAACTCTCCGAGCTCTCCCAACTCTCCCAACTCTCCCAACGCTCCCAACGCTCCCAACTCTCCGAACTCTTCCAACTCTCCGAACTCTTCCAACTCTCCGAACTCTTCCAACTCTCCGAACTCTTCCAACTCTTCCAACTCTCCGAACTCTCACACAGTCTCGATATATTTTGTTAATCAATAATATACATTTTTATTCAATATATTATTCAATAATTCAATAATAGGTACACAAAGTCAAAGTAAAAATGAAATAAAAGGTAGTTCAAGAAAGTAATGTAAATAAACTAAACAGAAGTTTAATTGAGATCTTTATCCCACTTAATTTAGGTAACAGGAGTGGGATAGTCTCGTACCTATACACATACTACGTCTGATGTTTTAGACAAAGGCGTGGTGGGCGTTAAACGAGCAGAACACCCGACCATGTCCTGGCCTTTGGTTCTACTCACATGTGAACACATGACATATGTACAAAAAGCAATTTTAACATAAATACTTTTAGCAAGGTAGTTTCAAATAGTAGCTGAAGGCATAAATAACTGAATGATTTCTAAAGTAAGCAATTACAAATAGGTGTTAACCAGATTCATAATTACGATAATAATTGATTAACTAAATAATCAATTACCCGAATAGTCGAGGTTATGTGGCAGAGTACGAGTAGTACTCTGAACCACACCAGAGCCAAGACTTCACGCAGATAATTATAAATAGGTCTTAACCACATTTATAATTAAAATTATTAATTAATCAAATAATTAATTGTCCAAATAGTCGAGGTTAGCCAGTGGTGTAGCACGAGTAGTGCTCCGACCCACACCAGAGCCAAGACTGCATGTACAACGTCTGTGCAGCCTTTTATATCATCGTTCACAAATAAGTTGCAGGGTAGAATAATAAGAATTGATGACGCTATCGCGTCATAGTGGCGTGACTCCTGTACTCAAAGCATAAATTGCGCAGAAAGTGAAAATCTTAAGTTTTCAATTATTGTTTGTCTGATGACAGAAAAATCTCGACAAAGATTTCAATATTTAATATTCTCCAATATAAGTTGAGACTTTCTCAAGCAGCCACGTAGTTCTCGCAATTTGTGTATGATAGATTTGTTATTGTATTAACCCGGAATTTATGTGGGAAAAATTACGTTTACAGTGTGCGCGCAATTACAGTTTACCTAGACAAATATGAAATAAATATACTAAAAATGTTTGCTGCGCTATATGGCTCGACGCCCGCCACGTGTCGTTTGCTTATAAAAGTGCATCCGCCACGGCCGCCTGGCTCCTTTCCTCCGAGCGTAGAAGGAGGGCCTGATCATGTTGCCTGAGGCTCATCAGCGCGATGGCGCGATGATTCGTGAGAGTGGAGAGTGTAGCAGCCATTCGATCGCTGCCGGAATTCCCCAGGGCAGCATTTTATCACCTGCCCTCTACGAATTATATACCGATGACATCCCAACGCACGGCCTTAAGTTGGTCCTCCTGACTGAGTGTCTCAACTGGCTGAGCATACCGCTCAGGTGACATTTGATTATCCTTCCATTCCCACCAAAAAACTCTCTCTGTATCTGGTCTAAGGCAGGTACACAGTCCTAGGGCCAAAGGGCCCCCTAACGATGCACCCATATTAATGGTTGCCGCTCGAGACCACGGCCAGATGGCCTTGATGCCGTTCCCCAGCGCCAGAAGAAAGGAA
>JAATLQ010032830.1:62664-124538 GCA_013421005.1 Heliconius erato x Heliconius himera
GTAGGTTTAGAAACAATTGCACATATTTTGGAGCTCTTTAAATAATCATCAATCATCAATCTTTCGTTCATCAATCTTTCGTTTAAATATTTTTACATAAAAGAATAATAGGTAGACTACCTATTACGTTGTTTATGATTTTTACCATTTAAGTATTCTGTTGTTTGTGTCGTTTGTTTAAGGAATGCAATTCAGTATATTAGATAAATAATTCAGTAGTTTAAGCGGGCGAAGCCGCGTGGGTCGCTAGTACAAAATAAAACCTAACTTATTGTTTATACAGAATGACATATTACCTAAACTTACTGGAATATTATTTAAATTTGGGGCGCAGACATGGTGCGTGTTTACCAATGTAAGAGAGATAGGGGGAGACCTCGATTACCTTCGAAAACACATAATCAAAGATACTGGAGGAAGGTCACGTAAAAAGCATGAGGACCGCCCGGAAAGCATATGAAGAGGTTGATGACTGTGGACAAGGCGAAAGAAGTATATAGATACCGTAGGGTTTCGCGTTCCGTTCTCTCTGACTACCCAGCTAGGGATAAAGCGTGAAGTTAAGTTAAGTTGTTATTTATTGTTCAATACGCCTACATTTTAATGGGCTCTACTTCTTATCCACCTACTACTTTTATTTTTGTAGGTAATAAATACAAATATAAGTAACGAACAAAACAAAACAAATATAAGTATAATTGTCTTTGGTACTAAAATAACAATAGCAAGGGGTGAACTTTTCTATTTATTCGAGGATTCGATAAAAAAAATATTAATTAAATAAAGACAAAAACTTCGTTTTTAAGAGACAACCAGATAAGCAAAAATGTTGTTATCACTAAGGTATTATAAAGGTATAAGGGTTAAAATTTATTCAAATTTATAGATATTCTGAAACCAGCAATAACATACAAGATACACGAGAGACACTTTACAGAAATATTTTTTATTTAAATAGAAGTGATTTGCTTTAAATATTTAATTTAACCATATACTGCACTCGAAGCAAATCGTATCAAACAACAACATAGTGTAGAGAAAAAGTATCATAATGGGAACAGAGTGTCCTATCACTAGGTTCCCAGATTGCCACTGCATACCTTGCTGTATACGGGACACCGAGTGAAATCTATCTATTCTTAATTAATGTAGTATATACGTTGCGGGTAATGCTCAAAGATGGAGTAAACTTAAGATTACACAAGAATACTTTGTACCCAAACCCAAAGAAACATTTTGGGTAAAATACGAATAATTATTAAAATAAATTTTATTTCAGCATTTACCAATACTAATTTCTCCGCAGTTAATGAAAACCAGGGCATTTATGATGGAGTAAAAAGAGTTCCTTATGCAGCTATGTTCGTGAGCGATATTAAGGTTGGTTGGTAAGAACTGGAATCATAGAATAGCCACTTACAGAGCAAACAGATGATAGACGAAATTCAAATAGAGATTTGGAGGTTAAGGCCATAAAGAGATAATTGCCAATCTAGATGTGCTACAAAGAAGTATTCATGTAAGGCTGCGGGAAAATTGCAATTCGGAATGTGACAGATAGAAGATAAACTACTAGTATAGCTGACACCGATAAATAATATCTACTTTAATTGTCATTTCAAAATTTAAGAATTCTTTTTATCCAATTAACGTTGTTGTATATTACTAAGAGTATAAACAATAAGCTCTTAAAACTAATATAAATTTCTCTTGTATGTGTTACTTTAATAATAAAGTTTTATGTTTTCATTAATAAGTTTGTTATTCCACTAATTAATCTCACATTACCCAGCTAGCGTAGGGTAGTGGGTAAATCTCATAATATAAGATTTATAGATATAAAATTTATTTCAAATACTTATTAGGACTTTATCCAAGTTGCTTAGGTAAAAATATCCGTGTAATTTTAGGTTTTCTCTATATTTCAGCATTACCCGTAAGATAAATGCCAGAGATTTTTTTTCGTTTTTTTTAGCTATAGTGAAAATATTGTTCTGGACACCCAAACTGTGTCTGTTCAACTCTTAATTTTTATATTAAGTGGTGTCTCATCGTGATTTTCGATTTCATATATAAATAACAAGGGATTATTTTTTTGTTTTATTGCCATTTATCGAATATTATTGGTATAAAAACATATATATATATTATTGTAGTGTGTTGTTTTTTTACTAAGTTTCAAATTTATTCAAAGTTAAAGTAGGACCTCAAATGACATATGATGACTTCCACAATTTTTAAAAAGGAGACTGATACGATCGCATATATTCTTGGAGCTGGAATATAAAGAGATTAAAATGATATGATTTAATAGATTCAGGTACATCGTTCTCTCCCTAAAAATCAATATTGGTATTATATCTGAGAACAGAGTTATTTAAGAGATTTGGTAAAAGCGAGGCTATCGCACAATTAACACATCGATGGATGGATGGATGGATATATTCCATAGCGTAGTGCTCGTTAGATCTAAAAGATTTCGGTATCCACTGGCGTAATAAGGGCCGTACAAAGTAGAAAACAAACGGGAAAATACTCAAAGCGCATCGAAACGAACGAGTGTCAAAATATTAATCGATTCAAAATGGATTTCTTTTTGTTTTTTTTTTTCAGTAATTGACATTTTTATTATTTATACTGTAATTATATGTACTAATAAGTGCGTTAAAATACTTAGACTTAATTAAAATGAACAAATATTGTAGTACTGTAATGGATTATTTATATTGATTGAGGAACTAAAATTATTTTTTTCATTAACTATTTATTACATATTGACTAGGTGCTCTGCTACGAGGTCTTTTCATTTCTAGTTTCCTGATAACTATCAGCTTATCAATGCTATCTGGTGACCGATGTGCAACGTGCAAAGACCGCACGCCGCACCGCCGTGCACCACATTTCTAATGCATCTAACTTTTTTCGGTCTGCTGCTCGAATTGTCCACGATTCTGATCCATTCTCAACTTGATGGTAATTTAAATTTTCCTACTTTGCCAGGTGCGTTCCAGTTTACTCATGGCTGTTTTGGCTAATTGGATTATTCGCTTAATCTATAATTCACTTCCTCCTTGGTTACTGAGTAGCGATCCGATGTAAACAAACTCCCGAATTCCAGATCCGAGTTCTCCACCGCACCACAGTGGCAGTGGCTCGATCAATGACCATGACTTTAGTCTTTGATTTGTTGATAATTAGTCCCGCCAGCCCACATTCATATTTAATTCTTCGGAATCATTTAGCTAGCTCCTTCTCTGACGATGCAAAGAGTGTGGTGACGTCCGCGTAACTCAGATTGTTGATCTTTACTAACAGGGTATCTCCATCCCATTTTTCAACGGCTTTCCTTATTATGTATTCACCATAGATGTTAAATAGAAAGGTAGATAAGATACAACCCGGTCTTACTCCTTTTTCAGTTTGAAGATGCCTGAGATGACATCATTTATTCTCTCCATGGACTCCTCATCTTTGTAAAAATTAAGTCTACGAGATGTTGAGGTATTAGCCCATTTACCACAATATCGTTCATAGACAGTCCCATTTTATACAGTCGGATGCTATCGAGTATTCAATGAAATACATGAGGGCCGGAATGTTAACTCTCGAAATTTCTAAATTAAAAGATTAATAATTATTATTTATATTTTATATTAAACTATAAATATTATAAATCAACTTCACGCTGTATCTCACACTATATCCCACACAGCAGAGTAGGCAGAGGGAACCTAGTGTTAAGACACCCCACTTTCCGCCGAATTCTGGAGCCGATTACGTACTGAGAGGCGGAACTCAACGCCGCTCTTTGCCTCGACACCAGAGCGAAGAAATGGAAATATAAATTTAAATAAAGATTTCATTTCTTCGAGTGGGGATCGAACCCACAATCAGTCGCGTTTACAGTCACACTTTGTGCTTCTGCGCCACGACCCGCCTGATTTAATATTTTTGCTCCATTCTTCCTTATCAACAATCTATCAATGCTCATCTAAAAGTTGAGCTGAAAACCCGCATTTTCAACCTTGAGGTGCCTACTTACTGACATTTCTAATTCTTTTTGAATTTCTATGAATATTTTCTGCGTTATGAACATTTATGTTTTCCATTAAAAAACGTTGACGTTTTTTTCATAAATAACAAATTTTCAGAATTTTCTTACTTTTTCATTTGTTACCGCATTCGTAAATCGCATACAATACTCTGGCTTAATATCCCACAACACTATGCTTTGATGGCAATGAAAGGTAGGGCTCTATTACTATTAAATAATCTGAGTTTCTTTCTATTAATAAGTTATAGCTATGAAGTAACCACGTAGAAAACACACAAGTACAGCACAAATTCAGAGAAGCTTTATCTGAGGGAGGATCAGAGATAAGAAGTTGCGGGCAGGTCTTACGCGCTACTCCTACCATGACATATAGATGCTGCTGCTGAGAACTCGCACATGTGGGAGAAACTCCGGCGCACTACGAAGCTGATTGCGGCCCAGCATTAAGGGGGCTTCCATTTAGGCAACATGCGGAAGCATTTTGCAGCGCCTCATATTAAGTGTAGATGGTTTCCGCTTTGGATTAGTGGGTAGTAACAAGTACAGGTACGTCCCTCAGTACAATAGTACAATCCTTTCTTAAGACAAATCTGATCTCTTTAAGCGCATTTGCATTTCCTAATGACAAAACTAAAAATACACCTGTATGAATTTCAGTGTGGTCTTCATATATCAATATGAATATTATATATATATATATATATATATATATATATATATATATATATATATATATATATATATATATATATATATATATATATATATATATATAAACAGCTAAGTTTACTTTCGTAAAGCAGCCATTTGTTTACCATTTAATATAGTTAAGCTGGATTTAGCATATCACTTACACGGATAAAAATGATTACCTATTTGTTCCCTGCATAAATACTTATAGTATTTTTGTTTGTATACTTGAAATGCCGATTTGAAATGGTATATATGAAAGTGTTATTTATAGACGTATATATTTTTAATCACTTCATAATTTTATATATATATTTAAATTCTTTAATAATAATACCACAGGAGAAATAATAGAGAGGAAGAGGAGTGATTAAATTTTATGCTGTACTAAACGGGACAAATGTAAAATAATTTACGAAATAAATTAAGCTTTCTTAAAATAATAATAATTCAATATTTTATTAATCATTTAGATTTCTATTCCAGTCTATTCACGGCCTAATCCTATAAGAAAAACGGCACCAGTCGAGTCGTAACTACGAGTAGTGAAAGCAGAAACGAGAAGACATACAGATATTGTATGAGTATAGGTAAATCTATTATGCAGGTACTTTACAAACGGGTCCGCACTGATAAGAAACTATCGTTCTTATAACTGATACGGGGAGAGAATGTGTACTTGTATCTAGTGATTTCACATATCACTTGCCGGTAGACGTGCTCCGGGAGAATGGAGACGGGTGAGGGTGGGGGTTGGTTTTTATTTTATTATCTGGCTGTAATGTTTTAAGACTTTTCGCAATTATTGTATTATATAGTTTGGCCCCCTTTTAAGGTAATAATTGTATATTATATATATACAAATGTATTATTTAGTTATACAGGTTATTACAAATAATCCTAAAATCATTCTCTGTTAATAAAGCAATTAACGTCTCTACATTTGTATTAATACTTATTAAAATTTAAAGTAGGTATGCCTATTTAAGATACTGTACTTCTAAATATTATTTAATTAACATTTGAAATATTTGCCAAATATTAATACAATAGATATATAAGGTATATATTTTAGGTAAATTATATATAAATAAACAGTGAATATATGTTTACTCGTACATCGGAGCGATGCAGCGCCGAAGCCCGGAGCCCAGAGCCCGGAGCCCGAGGCCCGGAGTCCTCGTTATCAGCGGCGAGTGGAGCAAGAGCCTAATCACTTTCATTGCAACCCCGCGAAGGAGGTCGCCGGGGCTCCGGGCCGCGCTATCAGGCGCGGGGCGCGGGCGGGGGCGGGCGGCGGGCGGCGTGCGGCGGCCGCCACAGTCGGTCCCGCGCAGTGGGTGCGCGCAGGCGTGCGCCGACACCGCGCGCTCCGACCGTGCTCGACCTCGCGACCTCGCGCTCTCTGCTACGCCCGGCACCCGGCACAGCCGGGAATGGAGGCCTGCTGCGCGATCACACCTGTCGAGGACCTCGTGGGCGACCAGGTACCGTCCCCTGCCTTCACCCAACACCACAAAAACATGCAGCTCCAGTAGACTGTAGCTGCTACTGTACCGGCTGTGACTTCTGAGAGTACTGACGGCTCATTTTGACAGTGAGCACGACGTATGTCCAACTTTACACGTAAATAATTAATTCAAACCAAGTAAAACGTGACTGTGATTAAATTAATTCACTAGTGCGATGTTCTTAAACATTTTGACATTTACTTAATTTATGTTTTATTCAATATTTTTATAATACATAACTAAACAAATTGTATCAATCCATATATTATTGTCATTATATAGTTCAGTAAAACAAAAACGAAGGACTAATAAGAAAAAGGATTGAGTAAATATCTTTATAGGCTAATATATATTAACCTATTTATACTTATTTATTTATAGTAATTTATTATTAAATATTATCAGTTGGCATCCTTTTCAACTAACAACATATCTTAACATAATAATTATTATGAGCGGAAATGCAGCGTAATATTATTTGTTCAAAGCCCAACACTGAAAGTGTTTTCCGGCGGCATAGTTCGCGCTAACGATATTGTAAAACACGAGAATATAAGCGTGGATTGTTTATTTTTATTATGTTATAATTTGTTTGAAATATTAAACATAATAATATATATACTTCAGTTTAAATAATTTAAGTAATTTCAATTTAAGTTATGTTCAAATAATTCAACGACTTTTAGAAGTATTACATATTTGTCTTAAACAATTACAACAATAGCAAGAACAGCAACAAGTACAACAATTAACAAGCTACATAGCTGTGCAAAATAAAATATATATGTTTTATTTTATACATATTCGTGTTTATAATCCCGGTCTCTCAATTACATTTACAAAATTTTGATGATTATGTATTAAATATATAACGATTCTCATTTATCTTATAATTATTTTAATTTGATAGAAGTATATTTTTTTATATGTTCTATTTTTGCATTTGCGTTTTAGAAGTATCCTTTCTGTTTTATATAACAGAGATGAAGGAGAGAGGAGAGCGGAAATTTTGACGCTTATAATGAAAATATTTTTAGTAACTTTAACGGTAAGCTCATACTCTCTCATAAAGTATAAATCGTGTGTGCATACAAAAGACATCAACGCCGTCCGACGGTACGCATGTTAAAACAGAATCATGTGTTATATATATTCCAATTATAAATAATGTAGTCATTAGTGTAGATAAGCAGAATAATTATATAAAAAATATTTTTCTCTTACACTTTCATACTTCTTTTTGTGATTTAGTATACAAACGTAACTTTTACACGATTCATAAGAAGAAAACGGAAACTATATAATGGAAAATGTATTTGATACAGTAGTGTTTTTTGTATTTAATTAAATGAAATATAAATATATATTCAATATTTTAACTACTTGTTATGTATTATATATACGTACACTTAAACATTTTACTACTACTACCGTAAAGCATTTTATTAGTATAAAGAAGGATACGCCACATTAGATTAATAGTAGATTATCATTCTTTATTTTATTAGACTATACATTATATAATTGTATATTAGAGATGATGTTAACTAATAAATATAAATTATATTTATAAAATTTTTAATAAAATAGTGGTTCTCAGTAAACTAACGACAAATAAGATTGAGTTTTAGATTATATATTATATTTGATGCCCGAGTCCGCCTATAGTGGATATAATTCTTTCAGCGATTTCAATAACTAACTTCTTAAGGTACTATAAGACATTAACTATTCCTATACAACGTAGTGTCAAAAATATAGATAATATATTAAATTGATTTAGCCAAAATATATTCGAATATGTGTATATACCTGTCACGAAAGTAAAGTTTACAATATTTATGCATATAATAACGTCCATCACAACGCCAAACGCACAACCAATTTAAGTGAGTGTCTAAAATCCAGTTTTATAAAGAATAAATAATAAAAGTACAGTTATATGCGGGTGGAGTTAATCGTTTATTATCTACAATAGGCTCTTCGAGCTTTCTTATTCTCCAAATTAGCATATTGGCTGAACGGCTCTGAATCTATTCAATGTCAGTTGTAAATATTTCGGTACAAGCATATGGCATGAGGTGATGTCGAGAGTTGAGTATGTGGCTATGTTTTAATAACGTTTCTTCTAATATTTGTGACCTTGAGTAAGTACTATGATAGAAATCAAACCATACTATTGATTGAAAAAGTATAACCTACCGTAAATTTATGGGTTTTAAAAAAATGATGTTTTCTCTTAAATCTAATAGTAATTTGTAGGGATTTATGAACAAAAATGGCATTTTTGTAAATTACCGCAACTTTGTTACTTTTAAAGCTATTTATATGTTTATTAATAAATAATAAGATATCATCCAGCTTAGAATTATACATTAATTTAGTCATATGAATTCGGTACATACACAAAATATATATTAAATTATATTTTTATAGATAGTCCCGGGCGGCGGCCGTTGGGGTGCTCCACACGCCGCCGGCCTCCTCGACTCCTGGTTTCAGATGCAGGTTTGAGTGCACTTTAATATATTAAAGAAAATAGAATTTCAATAACATTATTCCGAAATATTTAAAAATATATTAATTCATAATATTGATTTAAATTCTGCTCTTTAGTAAAAATAATTGAGTTGATTTCTTAGCGTTATTGAATATTATTATTTACCATGTTTATCTATTAAATATTTTTTGTATTCTACAGGCAATAATAGAATTGTATAAAAGTGTGTGTGTCACGTACGAGCGATATACATGCTTGTACAGACACACTCCTAGATACATATTCACTTATAGCCCAAGATCCCAGGGCCGCCAGACTTAAGATATACACTTACCTACGATAAAGTAGAAACGTTTGTATTTAAATATGTTGTTAGGAAAAATATAAAAAATGTATATTTATTATTACCAGACCATTCACGTGGGCTCTTATTCCTGCCAGACGTCCTAGGTTGCTTAAAGTTATAGCAAAATACGTTATAATAGCAAGCTTTACTTACTTTACTTATTTATATATATTATTTATGGACTAATTCAAGATCCCGTATAAGCACTCACACCAATTCGATGGCTCAAACATTCTCCCAGACAGAAATATACCCTTATTTGGCGCTACTTCAGAAAAGGTCCCACTTTCAAGTTAATGAATACGCATACTGTCTTAACTACATATTAGACTGTTCATCTTCAAAATTTAGGCTTTGCTAAATTGAAGTTGGTCTGGGGGCCTGAGATCTCAGTCTATTAGCCATGTAATAAATGTTCTAAGCTGACATTTATTACACAATTTCTTTAAGTTTTTCCAAATCTTGAAGTGGAAATTAAAGCTATTTTTCACTTATCAAAAAAATTGGTCCTACATGAAACTTTCAGGGTTTTCATTAGTTTAATCTTTTTCATATAAATGTTTGTATTACAAATATTTTGCGGTAAACAAAAAGAAACTTTCTCTTCTGGCTTCTCTTTCTTCTGGTTCTTGTTCTTCTCTAAACATTATCAATCATCAAAATCCTATCAAATCTGATTTGGAATATCAATAATATAAATAATATATGTTAATATTCATGCTTCTATTAGATAATAATATAGAACAATTCCTCCATTTCCCAGCATTCGGTCATTTGTTATTATTTCATATTTTTTCACTTTCACGCCGTATCCCGCATATAGCATGGTAGTCAGAGGGAGCCTAGTGTTAGGACACTCCGCTCCCCACATTCCACCGAATTCTAGAAGCATTGCTTTAAGTAGCAGAACTCAACTCCGCACCTTGCCTTGACGCCAGAGCGATGAGAGGAAAATATTCAATATTTCATTTCCTCGAGTGGGAATCGAACCCACAACCTGTCACGTTTACGTTTGCGCCCCTTCACCACGACTGGCCGCATAGTAGTAATAATTAAGCTTATAACTTAATTAATCTCTTTTAAATCGCTTTAACATATGAATGATAAATATGGCTAGATTGAGTGTATCGTAACAATTTACACGGTACATAACGTGTGCGGGGACCATTGTGGGCGGGCAGGCACCGTGTCGCGCATGGGAATCGATGTACGACAGTATGGGGTAAGAAGCACATTAAATTTACTATCGATCGATCGATCAACAAATTATATTAACTTCCCGTGGATTTTTTGTGATATTAAGCGCATTAGTGATCATGTTAAATATGTAAGATTTTTATTTTATTTCTCTTAATGTCTATTTTTAGTGTAAAAGTGGTAATGATGTCGCATTGCAGAATCAAAATGGAAATGTTAGCCAGTCACATAATGTGAACAGACGTCTCGTCCCGAATGGGACGCCCCGTTTTCCGCTTGCGCGTCTCGGTGTCCCCAAAGACGGCACCGGGACACAATAATGTCCCGTTTCTTGTCGGTCGAATCAATAAGCCAACAGCATGTACACAATAAAAACGAAACTAAAATGTCGTATTCTACATGAAATATTCAAATGTTACTTTTCAATATAACCGTTAAAAAATAAATAAACTTGCTAATAACCGAAAAAAAAACGGATGGCTCGTTTTGAACCAAAAAAAGAATGGTCACGTTATATACATATACTCCACCTTCATGAATTCATTAAACAATAACAGTATGTAACATACATATCACCTACTAGCGGCACCGCGTGGCATCGCCCGCTTGTACTATATAATTATTTATTTTCTCATCTCAATTACTTTATTGATTTAATAACATTATCATTTCAAAAACCAAATTCATATATTGATAGCTTAAGTTTTATACAATTCGATAAAACGCTTATTTTGTAGCAATATTGTCGCATGCAAATCTTCATATTGACATGTTTTTTATTTGTGAATCGATTGAAATAAAACAAACGCAGGGTAAGGTATATGTTAAGGGAAGTTTGCCAAAATAGAGTAGTGACAACTGCATTTAAATCGGTTAAGCCGTTACTGAGATTAGCGTGAACAAATTCACAGACAAACAGATAATAAAATTAAAAAATAATTGTAGTTATAGATTATCTTATATTAATAATAACATTATTTCCTATACGAGTATATCTGCCATGTACAGACACCGATCGGTTACGATTTTATTATAAGTATACATAAATTATAGTCGTGATAGCGTAACATGATATCCATACTTATTGATATTATGTATATTTTTTGCCAGCGCACAAAAAACTGCATTAAACAGCGGCTGCTAACTATTTATTTCCCGAACGATGTATGAATTCCGATGAATAGTTTGATAAAGCAAGAAGGCCTTGTACGTAACTGCGTTGTAAGTGAATGCTTTCTGTTATCAACGGACACGCGAGGGGCGCGTACTCGCATGAGTGACTCTCTTAAACTACTTTAACATATACAGGATTTATTTTAATTTAAATATATTATTTATAATCGATCATATCATTCGTTTATATTTACTTCTCGAGGATAAATATCTATTTAATAACGTTTCCTGTACATTATTACTTAAATCGAACTATCGACATGTTGTTCGAGTTTAACATGATTTATTTTAAAAATAATATTAAAAAAATATACTTTTTATTTTACAACAAAGGGCCTCTTGAATGTAAATTATATGTATCGAACTGTAACCAACCCGACGTCGCATTTTCCGGCCAATGCCGCGTGTAAAATAATATTAAACGCACCATTAGAGCCGCGCGCTCTGTGACATGTTGGTACTTATCGTTGGCGTCCTTGCTTCTAATCTCACCAGGTATACAAATACATTTTCTCGTAGTACATTAAACAACTGTAGGGTAATATGATTTAATTTTTAGCATGCCGTATTTTAAAAGGTTAAACAGAACCCTAATAGGATCACTATATTGTTTGTATGTCTGTTAAAAAACTATTTTTGTCGATATCGCGTGTAGGGATCAAGCTTTAATTAATACCAAATATTCAAGCTTATAGTCCCTTAAAGCTCATAATTTGTAACATATAAGTTCTTCTTCCCGTTGATCTATTATCCTGAAATACGGAGGCCTCGTACTTAACCGGTTTTTTGCATTATTCTTAGTTTTCTATGATTGACACTCTTTCAAAAAGTCTACCTCTATATTCTGAATGACTATAAATATATCTATGCGAACACTCGGACATTTCCAACTCGAACACCTTATGAAACTTAAAAATAAAATTAGCTAAACCTTAAAAATAAAATTTAACAAAGTTAAATTTTATTTTAAACTGTGGAATATACTTAAGCATAGTATAGCTAGGTACAGTTAATAATCAATGATCTATAGAAATATGAAAAAGACAATTAAAGAACGCTTCTTCTTTTCTATAGAAATATCTATATTATGACAATTTTCTAGTAGTCTAATTCCAGCACAGTAGTGGCTCCCCGGTATCAATTAACATGACACACTTCAACGGGTTTACTCTGTTGCGTAAGCGCAAACGTAAATGAGATTCATATAAAGAAGAGGGTCGGGAGGGGGTGGAAGGGGGAGTAGTGACAGGATTCACGGTCCAACTGACGAATACAATGATCGCGCTCAATACGTGATCGATTATGGGTTTGTAGTGATGTACTAGTGTATGTTATGTATGTATCTATATGTTCCTTTGAGTATCTATGCTTCGTAATGTTATTGAAGGAAATATATCAGCTTCACGCTGTATCCCGCACACTGCAGGGTAGGCAGAGGGAACCTAGTGTTAAGACACTCCGTTCCCCACGTTCTGCCGAATTCTGGAGGCATTGCGTGTTGAGTGGCAGAACACAAAGCCGCGCTTGTCCTCGATACCATAGCGTAGAAATGGAAATATAAATTTAAGTAAATATTTCATCTCCTCGAGTGGGGATCGAATCCACAACCAGTCGATTTACAGTCACACTTTGTGCCCCTGCGCCACGACTGGTCTGGAAGGAAATATATTTTTTTACCATTTTCGTGCTCTCCTCTAATCATAAAGCTTAAGCAAAGGCCTCTTTCCTGTTCCTTTTTGCATAAGGTAAGACAACAGAACCACGAAAAGTTATTAAACTTTTGAATTATATTGAACTTTGCAAAATACTTAAGCTGTTGATTTTTTATGTAGAGATTTCTGATAATTAGGCGATAAAATCTTATGTTTTAATAATGTACTCTTGTATGAATTTAACACCATTACCATATAAAGGAGTAAAAATTGTAATGTTTTATGGTGATGATCAATATTAATGTCATTAAATATATATATATATATATATATATATATATATATATATATATATATATATATATATATATATATATATATATATATAATTATTTTAAATAAAACTATAATTTTGTGTTAGTCAAAATATGCATTTTTTTTGAGACGAACCAAACGATTCATCCCTATTATCATATCACCATTACCGTGAATTTTTTTTCATGGAACATAATAACACAAAAAAGAAATTCATAAAATGACTAAACAAGAATGTATTACAATATATTATACGAAAGGTGGAGGTGGTGTGTGAATTTATTTCTAGGTCTTTTCTTAACTTTGCGTAATTTATGGTACATAGGTTAAATTTAAATATCATCTGTATATCTTCATCTATATTTATCTCTTCTCTATATATAATAAAAGAATAGATATAAATTAAGTTAATATATCGATAACACAGGCCAGTCGTGGCGCAGAGGCACAAAGTGTGACTGTAAAATCGACTGGTTGTGGGTTCGATCCCAACTCGAGGAAATGAAATATTTATTTGCATGTATATTTCTTCACTCTGGTGTCGAGGCAAAGTGCGGCGTTGAGTTCCGGCGATGCCTCCAGAACTCGGCGGAAAGTGGGGATTGGAGTGTCTTAACACTAGGTTCTATCTGCCTATCCTGCTGTGTGCGGGTTACAGCGTTAAGCTAAATGACAACACAAGATAAAAAATCACTATTAGTTAGTTCGCGAAACACACAAAAAGTACTGAACAGAAATTAAGAAAAGTCAAATACAATAACCGATAAAAGAGATTACTTTAGCAACAAAAAAAAGGTTGAGAATCACTGCTCTATACTCTATACTCTATGTTACTAAACACGTTTTGAATTTATTGAATATGGTTTCGATCGCTACCTTTTTGCCAAAAATTACTTAAATTGACCAATACATTTATTTAAATAGAATAGTAACATACATAAGTGCTAAGAACAACTAAAACCGTGGTACAAATCTGTTATATCTACTATTGAGTCCAGTCGTGGCGCAGGGGCATAAAGTGTGACTGTAAACTTGACTGAATATGGGTTTGATACCCACTCGAGGAAATGAAATATTTATTTAAATTTATATTTTCATTTCTCCGCTCTGGTGTCGAGGCAAAAGCGGCGTTGAGTTCCACCACTCAACACACAATGCCTCCAGAATTCGGCGGTTCAAAAGGTGAGGAAGTGAGTCCTTAACACTAGTTGCCCTCTGCCTACCCTGCTGTATGCGGGATACAGCGTGAAGGTGATTTTTAATTTTATATAATATCTAATAAATTTGAAAATCATGACTATAAATATTATATATTAAAAATGTTAAATTTTATAATCCTTACTTGTTAGTAGGGTTGTAAATGCTAAAATAGCGCTATCTATAACAGACGGGTTGTGGAAGTCGCCGCCGTCGAAGCCTACTGTACGTCCAAATAATCTGCTACGGAATTGTACCTCTTTTAAGACGTACAGAAAAGTCTGCGATTGTATATGTCTATATCTTAAGAATAACCCACAGTAACTATTTATATCTTTTACAAATTACAAAAAAACACATTTGATGAATCTATTTCAAAAAATATCTTAGCTTTAACATTGTGGATAAATTTGCAAAATATATAAACAACTGTCTAAATATAAGACTTCTTCGCGTGCGATGTAATAACTATTGGAAAATACGATAAATTTTAAATATTCTTATTAAGGTAAATAAAAAGTCCACGGGATAATATGTAATTCTTATAATTATGTTATAATAAATTCTAATTGTTATACAATATTTTAATAATAAAAATATTAATATATAATAAGAAAAATTAAACTAATGTTAGATAGCAATGAGCAAAAGTTACATTTTAATTTCCAAAACAAATCAAAAGCCCTGTAGATATTTTGATACTATATCCCAAAATGTTAAAAACATTCACATTAGATATTATTTATTAAATATATAATTTTGATCGTATAGTCCAAGCGGGCGAAGTCGCCGGTGGATCACTAGTAGTTTTTTTAATTATGATATTGCTAACTTTTATACAACTTTAATAGTTGCAAATCATTCCTACTTTAGCTTTTCACAAAACACGCTTTACAAAAACGTAATGTTACTAAAAATATATTTGTTATTTTAAGAAAATATTAACACAACACGATTTTATTCCTTTTATTCATTAGTTTTTAAAACATAGAGAACTATGTAATTCTGTGAACTAAAACTTAAAACAGCTTAAAATTATCATCTAAAATCAATGTTCCATTACGGCTATAGAACGAGAATCTAAGTTTCAGCCATTTATTACCAATAATAGGTATTATACAATATATTTGTAGAGAAAAAAGATATAAAGCTTATAAGTAAAGATAATAAGATGTGACTGGTGACCCAGATACTGGCCATTATTTCCAATAAAATATTAGTATTGCTATCCAAAGGGGAAACGCGGTCAGCCTGTTGGTTACCTTTTTCATTGACACCGCTCGAGAAGGCATTACAAATTTATATATATTTTAGTTTACAAATATATTTTTCGTTAACTTTAAAGTATTGTAAATAGAAAACAATTTCTCTGAAGGTAAATTAAAATAAAAATAAAAATGAAGTCGTTATGGCCCAGGGGCACAAGGGTGTGACTGAAACGCGACGGTAGTGGGTTCGATCCCCGCTCGAGGGAGTAAATTATTATTTCTTTATATTTTCATTTCTTCGCTCTGGCTCGAAGGCAAAAGCCCGGCGTTGAGTTCCGCCACTTAATTCGCAATGCCTCGAAAAATTCGGTGGAAAGTGGAGAACGGAGTGTCATATCACAATGTTCCCTCTGCCTACCCTACTGTATGCGAGATTCAAAGTTATATTATACATAAATCTCTATGGTAGAGGCCAGTCGTGGCGCAACGGCACAAGGTGTGATTGTAAAACCGACTAGTTGAGGGTTCGATCCCCACTCGAAGAGATGAAATATTTACTTAAATTTATATTTCCATTTTTTCTGTATTATAGTCTACATTGATGAACGCACCAACAAAATATGTAATATACCTAATAGTAACTCCATCGATAAAGTTAAAATCCGCGAACTTACTATATCGATGTTCAAATAACGATTTACGACAGCGTATAAGTACTTATGTGTCGCTGGAACTGGAACTTATCACGGTATCAATAAGTAAACTAAAGGAAACCTCGTTGATTTGAACACGTATCACTCGCTTGTCTTGTGAGCGAGGTGCCTTCGTGTGTTTACTTTTTTTAAATATACAAACCCTACAGAAAAGTCTAGACTATCAAGTGAATTTATCGTGAGTCCATAAATAGAATTTTGGGGCTACCTACTTGTTGATAACAACAACTGAAATCGGCTAAACGGTTTTAAAAAAAATCTATATTGAAATCTATATTGAGGCCAGTCGTGGCGCAGCGGCACAAAGTGTGATTGTAAAACCGACTGGTTGTGGGTTCGATCCCCACTCGAGGAGATGAAATATTTACTTAAATTTATATTTCCATTTCTTTGCTCTGTTGTCGAGGTAAAGCGCGGTGTTGAGTTCTGCCACTCAACACGCAATGCCTCCAGAACTCGGCAGAAAGTGGGGAACGGAGTGTCTTAACACTAGGTTCCCTCTGCCTACCCTGCTGTGCGCGGGATGCAGCGTCGTGCGCCACGATTGGCCTCAGTTCCATGTCTTATTATGAGTTCATTAAAAATATTAGAAACATACTGTGAACGATTAGGGTATAAACTGTGAAAGCTCCCAATATACGTGCATATGTTTACAAATAATACAACAAAATTTTATTTTTTTACAAGAAAAAACATAATATATCATAATTTATTTTAATTGTCTTCTAACGAGATAGTAGTTAGACGACTTCAGCTGTAACTTATGAATACACATCATCTTTTAGTGAATGAGTCATTTAAGGCCATCAATTTTTATTGCTTACTGCTTGAGACCTATGGATGTTTTGTTACAAACGGTTATTGATCGTATTTAAATACTTTTTAGTTAATAGGAATATATTTTTTGTTTAACTTTAGAGTTGAGCCTGAGAGCCTGTAAATATCGTTACTTTTATTTATAAAATAGGGATAGAGCAAATCCCTTTGCTAATGATAAGACACTCTGTTCACGACAATTCGACAATTTTGTCAATAAGTGACGGATTTCAACGCTGCGCTTTGCCTCTACACCAGAACGAAGAAATGAAAATATTAAATACTTCATTTCCTCGAATGGGAATCGAACCCACAACCTGTCGCGTTTACAGTCCCAATTTGTGCCCCTGCGCCACGACTTGCTGTACCAAAAACGTTAATAAACAAAAATATTTTTAGAAAAATTTAAATAAACCAGTTAACATCGATGAGGAAGGATGACTTTTATAGGAAATAAATTATTATAGAAACCAATGTCACTATTATTTGACACAATATTAAACTTAATCATACTTATAGAAATATATAAAAAAGGATAGAAATATAAAAAGGTATATTACAAAAAAAAATAAGATAATTATTTTATTCAATATGAAATCCCTGGGAATTAAAACCATCAAGCGAGTATGTAATACGTCTAAACTAAATATTTTTTTCTTACTTTCTTAGTGAGTTCTTACATTATTTATCAGAGAAAGCTGACCAACTTAATTACTTACTGCAAATCGATTTAAATCAGCCTGTTTGTCTGTTGGGGCATTTTTACGAAATACATTTACATCTACACCTATTTCTTTACACCTAATACTGAAATTCAAAATTGATAGTAAAATGAATATCAAACATTGAGTGACGGCGTTGAGTGTCACCACTCAACACACAAGGCTTATAGAGTTCGGCGAAAAATAGAAACGGAATATCTGAACACTGAAGTAGTGCTGTTGTCGTTAAAAAGCGTGACGTTAAAACAAAAATTATATAAAAAAATATTTGAAATAATCACCTCACTGATGGACTTTTAGCAATTATGTAAAGAAAAAAGCAACATGTTATAGTTCAGAATATGATATGATTATTGATGAATGGAGCAAACACATTAACATAATTATTGTTAGTCAGTGAACGATTCGCTATGATACGTGTTTATGTGTAACTATATACGGGAGTAATTGCCTATATCTACTTTTTTTTCTTTTGTTGTTATATAATCCAGGAAAATAGCGATGTTTTATATCAAAAAAAAAATAAATCAAATTAACTTCTCGCTGTATCCCGCACACAGCAGGGTAGGTAAAGGCAACATAATGTTAAAACACTCCGTTCCCCACTTTTCGAAGCATTTTTAGAGGCATTGCGTGGTAAGTGGCGGGCTTTTTGCCGTGGTACCAGAGCGAAGATATAAAAATACAAATTTAAATAAATATTTCATGTGCTCGAGTGGGAATCGAACCAACAACCAGTCGCGTTTACACGCACTGGTCTCATGCATTATCTAAAAATGTGACGTGTAGAAACTTTAAAATGCCTAAATATTTTGATATTTTCATTTAAAGTGGCTCTTTAATTGCAATTTACAATAATAAGCTTTAAGATAACGATATATTTTGTTTCCAAAAAAAATATAATTTAGAAAATAGGGACGAAAAAAAAAATTGTATCGGCCAGTACAAAATCTGCCAGCCACAATCTAGGTTAGGGCGACGCGACCCAAAATGTTCTCCGTACGAGCGTGCGAGCGAGACGGCACTAGCTGACCTAGAGTAGCAGGTTGGGAATCCGGAAGGTAAGAAACCGGCTCCAGTGCATTTTTCCATTCAATGGAAAGCTCTGCCTTTACTTCGCGAACGGAATTTTTGAAGTACTCATTATTTTCGATTCGCTTCGTTTTTTTTTTGGTATTGTATTTTTTTTTTTACTTATGTAGTAACAGTTTTACAACACGCAAAGGCTCTAGGACTAGGCGGAAATGGGGGGCGGTAGTGTCTTAATGGAAACTGAGTGTCTTAACACCAAATTCCCAGGTTCCCTCTGCCTACACTGCTTTATGTAAGATACAGCGTCAAGCTACTCATCAATATTATCAAATTAATTAATAGTAATACGCGTACTAAATCAATCTATTTAACATACATAAAATAGGAAATAGGAAACTTATTGAACAAAAAAACCGAAAATATAACTTAATTTGTTTTATCTATACACTAAATATTTATTCCTTCTTCGCTACTTTCATTTAAAAATATAACCTCAAACCACGAACTTAGGCTATAAGATACAGCATTTTGTAATAATTTTATCAATTATCCCATATATGAACACATCATAATAGTATCATCTATATATATAAAAGGTCTTGTGCTGACTGACTGAGGTAAGACGCACGCAGAGCCGTAACCGCTGATGGTAGAAACGTGAAATTTGGGCAGATGTTTATTTTCATATTCTGGACATCCACTAAGAAGGGAATTTGAAAAATTTTAACCCTAAAGGGATGAAATAGGGGTTGAAAGTTTGTATGGAACAAAAATTAAATCTGTACCGATTATTATAAAATTTGAAATTCAGACTTTTAAAAATATTTCATTGAACACGTGTTTCATGGTTTTTAAGAATTCACCCTCTAAGGGTTCAAATAAGGGGTTGAAAGGTTATATGGAAAAATCTTTGAATTGCCACCGATTTTTATAAAAAATTAAATTCAGACTGTTAAAAATATTTTATTGAACACGTGTTTCGTGGTTTTTTTTGAGAATTCACTCTTATAAGCGGGCGAAGCCGCGCGCGCCCTCTAGTATAACGATAAAATGAAAAGCAAACGTCCTGGAATTGCAATATACGAGAGCCGTCAAAGGGATGTCACCTCGTTACTTTCTACCCCGCGGCGGTGCTTCACGCATTCCACGCGGCGTCGTCAGTGATACTATGTATTTTGGTACTTTTCACCATAATATCATATATCTTTCTAATAATAATATATATATATATTTTTAATTTCTTTCGGAAAAATAAAAAAGTTTTGATTTGATTGCTGTCAATATAAAACCTATTACTAGAATTTAATATTTCTAAGGACAGTGGTGGCGCAGGGGCACAAGTGTATGCCTGTAAACGAGACTGGTTGTTATTTCGATTGTCACTCGAGAAAATGAAATATTTACTTAAATTGATATTTTCATTTCTTCGCTCTGATATCGAGGCAAAGCGGCGTTGCGTTCCGCCACTCAATACGCAATGCCTTCAGATTTCGGCGGAAAGTGGGAAACCGAGTGTAACACTTGATTCCCTCTGCCTACCCTGCTGTGTGCGAATATAGCGTAAGTAATTTTAAGTAAGTTAGATATATACTAGTGCTTTTCTTTCGGTGAAAATTGAAAAGTTTTGATTTGATTGCTATCAATATAAAACCAATTTCTGGCTTTTAATATTTCGTATTCCTCGTGTTTCCTACCTTGTCCCAGTAAAAGGTGTCATCGACATTATACCTTTGGTATATTTGCGTTGGTTATCTTTTATTGACACATTCAAACAACTTATCGTTTGAGAAGTCACGAAAACGTTCAACGTGAAAATTCATTCATTGAAAAAAATTTTTGTTTTCATTTCAGAAATTTAAGTATTACATCCTATTTTCTAAATATACGAAATTTATGCGTAGTAATGAAAATCTACAAATAAAATAAATAATTGAACGTGTGAGATAAACTTACGACGTGACAATATAATAGCAACGTGTTTATGATAATTAGTACTATATAGTTAAATTTAATAACTAATTTAATTATACTAGGTACTAGGCTTCATCTTTAGACATCCATGCTCGTATAGTTTTGCTTAACAAAACACACCGTTACCCGGCGGTGCGACGTCAGTGGGTCGGTGCGGGGTGAGGAGCGCCGGGGGCGGGGGGGCGCCCGGGGCGGGGCGGGGCACCTGCGCGCGCGCCGACGAAAGTGATCGGCGATGTAGACCACGCAATTTGCAGAAACGACGCACTAGCCTTAACTCTGCGTACATATAATATTTATGTAATGATTTTCTAACATGATAGATTTAGATATTTTTTTTAAATATCATAATAATTCTCGTATTTAGTGCTTAACGTGAACAAATTGATATAATTTGATTTTTTTAATTCACAATTATGTAATTTCTTTCGCGTATATTATGTAAACTGTACTATGTAAGCTGTACAATAATAATATTAACAAACAATATTCAGATATGAATCGGCTTGTCACTTCTGTCGGTGTATCTTCTGCGCCAAGTGCCGACTGAATGTTGGTCACGCGGACTGCGGAACAAGACAGGTTAACGTGCCCGATAAACACACCATCGTAATTTCATTCAAGACTTTTAAAACCTTTTTAGTTGGTGCCCTGAAACAAAAAAATGTAGAGGTCTTCCTTATCGCCGCTTTGTTTTATTAGGTGTATGGTGTTGTTGTTGTGCAATTGGCTAAGCGACCACTTTTCACTTCTAACGAGATAATGTTAGATATACTAATGCTTTTTTTAATTTATGTGTTCACAAATTTTATTATATGTTAGCGCGTTAAGCGCGGCGTTGAGTTCTGCCACTCAACACGCAATGCCTCCAGAATTCGGCAGAAAGTGTGGAACGGAGTGTCTTAACGCTAGGTTCCCTCTGCCTTCCCTACTGTGTGCGGGATACAGCGTGAAGCTGATTTATTTTACTTTTTTTTATAATAACAAAATTTTGTTTAATAGAAGCCACTATAAATAAGAATAAGTATATTCTTATATGTCCAAATAACAAAACATACCTTTCCAACGTTCTATAAAATGTAAAATTGGCCAATATTGCAATCGCTACTCGTATCTTTACATGAAGAAATATAGGCAGTTCAAGACTGCACGACTACGAATAGATAAATCTAGTTCTACTTCGCCTCAAAGATCGAGTTTTGTAAGTAGTAAGTAACAACAGTAAGTAAGTGGCTGGAAGCAGAGTATTCGTGACAATGATAAGGAATTCAAACGTCGGTGGCGGAGCGCGGCCGTAGAGTCGGGCCTAGCGCCGGGTCAAACATTCTAATGTATGACGCAATGCCACAACTGGATTTGCACTCGTCTCACTGATACTGTATGTTAATAGGCTTTTGGACAATCTAAACTTACCATACTGACACACGCACAATCGAATTCTTTTAATGTTTATAGTTTTTGTTGGAAACAGCTCGTTTTATAATCTATTTTTACGTACCTGATATGGAAACGTTGTAAAATATTTACACTTTACTAGTGGTATATAGTGTTCCTTAAACTATAAGATAAAATAAAATATTATATTGGCAATATTTTTTAAAAGATTTTTTTTTTGCTTAAGTAGGTAATTATCAGGCATAAACATATATTTAATTATATATCATTATCATCCAAAGTAAATGAAACTGAATATAAAAAAGTTTTTATTTTTAAAATAATCATAGATCAAAAATAAAAAAGGCTTCATTCCGATCTTCCTCCTCACAAAGTATACCTATTATTTCGTATTTGTTAATTGTTAAAAAAAATTAAGTACTGAGGACCTTTAAATCAAACAATTTCCAAGCTACCCGATACATTTAGGTAACACTTGCTGTATCTCACAGAGATGATTTCTCAACTGCCAATATAATGAGTCAATGTATACGTTACCATAGCAAAAGTAGTCTCGTGCGGCCCGCGTTATTATGACATCGCGCAGTACGCAGACAGCTTGGCGCGCCACTTATTTTTTTCCAATAAACCTATTTCTTTTTGTTCACAAACGTCGGATGACTGAGTAGGCGGTTGTCGAGGCGGAAATTGTTAACTTTCTTTTTTATAGCATTCGTAAATATAACGTGGACGTCAGAGTATCTTTTAAGTATACATTTTGACTTGTGTTTTTGCTAATAACTACACCTGAGACGTTTCGTTTTAGATAATATTGGAAAAGGCGAATGAAACTTACCCTACGGTTACGGGTTATATCACCGCACAGGGGAATGATTTATTATTTATTAATATTTTCATTTCCTCGCTCTGGCACCAATGTGTTCTGGTTTGAGTTCCGCTACTCAACACGGAATGCCTCAAAAATTCGACGGAATGTGGGGAACGGAGTGTCTTAACACTAGTATGCCTCTGCCTACCTAAGCTGATGTTAACAATTGAAATACCTTTATAACGAATAAAAAATATTTGTTAGAGGCATTGTCGTCATATTTTTAGTGATGACTCACATAAGTTCACAAATTACGCAATACATAATACAACTTTTAATTTATTAGATACTGGTATAATATGTATATTATTATATGATGACTCACAATACCCTTCGCATTGTGTTAAAAATAATATAATATGAAAGTTCTATGTAATATTAACTTAAAATCAACAGTCTCATATGCTTTGTACACGTTACATCGTGAATTATTTTATCTTATTAAGATTTATAAAATCTTACAATAAAAAAATAAATAAATCAGCTTCACGCTGTATCCTGCACACAGCAGGGTAGGCAGAGGGAACCTAGTGTTAAGACACTGCGTTCCCCACTTTCTGCCGAATTCTAGAGGCATTACGTGTTGAGTGGCAGAATTCAACGCCGCGCTTAACCTCGACACCAGAGCGAAGAAATAGAAATAGAAATTTAAGTAAATATTTCATTTCCTCGAGTGGGGATCGAACCCACAACCAGTCGGTTTTAGAGTCTCACTTCGTGCCGCTGCGCCACGACCTCACTGGCCTCATAATAATTTGTTGATAATTATAAAAGAAGTATCAAACTCCAAAACTTTCCTGAAACTCCAAAATTTAAGTAACGAAATGCTCTACATCGCCGAGAATTTATACAAAAAAAACTATATAAGAGAGAGTCAAATATTATAAGCTTAAGCTTTTCTATGTTATTAAAAACTGCTAGACTAATTCTATTAAACTTTCGGAAAACCTGTACTAAATTAAGATTTTGTATAATATCATTTTTTTATTCTTTTGATCCTGGTAAATAGTATGGTAAAGCATATAGATAGGAATAAAATATTGAAAGTCTATTTATGTATATATAATTTATTATGTAATTTAATGAAAAAAAAAATTAAAATATAACAGTGATTCATTATTATATATCCACTTTCGTATTACATTTTCTTTGTCGTTTTATTATCCCAGCTTGGAGGTGATATTGCCTATAAATATATTCTTTGGTCATCGCTTGTGCTGAAAACATCCCTCTACTTCTTTGTAAAATTTCTATTTTAGGTCCCCATGTTGGGTCTAGAGACACATACTTTCGAAATACATTCTTAAAAGCAGCGATTAACAATCCTAATATAAACAATAGCAATAATAAACCAATAATTGATAGTAGTGCAATATTTGCATAAATAAAACCAGCGTGCGAAAGAAATTGATAGTATATTTCATTTATTAAAGTGTATATTAAAAATATAAAGGAGATTATCCATGACATTTTGATATAACTTTTTTGTTTGATACCCAACATAAAATGTATATCTTCGGAAAATTTATGTAGACCATACCATATAACGAAAACTAGGCATTCTATAATAGAAATAAAAGTTGAAAATGCAGTTATGAATCGTCGAAAACCGTAAGCAAGGACATTAATACCGTAATTGTTCAAAAGCGGTATTGTTATTAAAAATAGAAAAGTAACCACACAAAATGTTACCACACCTGGATACTTCGCTAACCTGGTGTATCTACTCATGATCACTTCAAGAATATTGTAAAGATATATTACACTTGTCGAAATTCCTAAGACGGTGTTGCAACTGAACACAATTACTAAATAAAACCTCCTGTGTTGGTACTGGTATAGAAGTCTAGGAATTTTTTCGAAGCTAAATGACATTTGTGACTTTAACAATGCTGAGGCTCGTATTCCATATTCGAAAGCATAGGGACAGCTCATCATCGCAATTGTTAAAATATATAAAATTGTAAAAATTGAACATGTCACGACACATATTACGACGTCTGAAAAACAAGGAGATCGGAACGATGCACTCGACGCCAGCGTCACCATCAGTCCGGTACCGATGTTCAAGTTGTACACTACATGGATTATAGGGCTTGACAGCCTAAATCTCTTCTTGAAGTCCTTAAAATCTAGGTCCAGCGAATCTTCATATTTAGCCACTACTCCTTTTTGTAGCATAGACCCCATTAGCAACACGGCAAGTGTAGCAACTGGATAAATCACAAAAATGCTTACAACCCATTTCAACGATCTATTTCTCTTGAAACAACTGAGAAATATTACTAAACAAATGATACTTGATGCGAGGCAAACTCTCCATGCAATATTATCAGCTCGATTGTTTCTTTCTATCAAATATTTTCGCCAGTATTGATACTCCGGAAAAGTTTCGTACAGATTTTCACAATAGGAAAATAAATTTTGATATTTGACGCACTCCTGATTGACCGTGTAGTTAGTGACGAGGCTGTTGCAATATTTCGTACTCCACGACCCACACGTATAGTACGGTATAGGATTTTCGAGACTTATTAAAAAGTAATGCATGAAAAAGGATGTGACTACATGATTATATATGAGGACACAAACTTGCCAAGCAACTAGCACATACCCAACAAATGCTAAACACGGACGTACCTTCCAGACGTCAATGCAGTCTCTATTGGTAAACTGACCCACAACGGATTCCAAATACAGCATGGGTATGCCAAGAATTATATAAAATATTGTGATAAATATAGTGAAACCTATTGTTCCTTGAATCATAGCGTTGTTTGGGGTGCTATTGATATTCGATATTCCGATAGCGTGGCATATCAGGGCCATGATATATATTTTTCTCGACTTCCATCTGTTCTTGTCTTCACTTACGGCCATCTTACACAATTAATTTGCTTATTTTGATATCATTTCTCGCAAAACATGACCAACTGGTTAAACTAAATCTGTAATATCAATCACGTAAACCTAAGCGACATTTTTATTTATTTTGTAGTTAGGTTCATTTTCTTGTATAGATTATATTAGAAGTTCCAAAAAACTACATTATTTTCAATGAAATATTTTTTTTTATTAAAAATAAGTAAAAAATATTAAAACTTTTCAAAATCGAATCGAACTTGATAAAAAAATATTAAAAATATAATTTACTTAACCGTATTCATACATAGAAAAGTAACAAGCACTTAAAACCGCAAGCAAGCAGCGCAGGTGTCTACTGTGCAATGAAACTGCAATTGATAAACGGCCATAGTTTCACTTTACACGCTCAGCTACAGCCTGGACCCGTTCTTGTTGTCCACAAGGCTTTCATGTTTCGCACTCGTCCGTGTATAGTACTACTAATAACTTTATCAATATCTCTTCAGTGTTTTTGTGCAACGTTAGATTGCTAGCTTTTTAAAATTTTAAATTGATACCAGTCGTGGCGCAGTGGTGCAAGCGTGTGGCTAAACGCTACAGGTTGTGGGTTCTACACCCACTCGAGGAAATGAAATATTTATTTTTTTTTCTTTGGTCTGGTAATGAGGTGGTGTGTTCCTCCACTCCAGAAGTCGGTGGCAAGTGAGGGACAGAAGTGTCTTAAGGGAAACGGGGTATCTTAACATAGTGTTCCCAGATGACCCTGCTATGTGCGGGATACAACGCGCTAAAAAAATTGAATTGCTTATAATTATTTAGCTTATATATATAAAAAGGGTACGTAATAGTAACGAAAAGCTGGCTGCGCGCCCTCTTGATATTTTGGTCATCGTTTCATCGTCGAAAAATAAACACGACGCGTCTCTTCAGTGATTTTTTAATTATTGACAAAAGTGAAACAATTTTTTTCATGATTGATAGAAAAAAAAAAATTAAATAAATACCATGCATGACATCGTAGAGGATATGATCAGCAATGGACGAAGACAGGCTGATGACGATAATAAAATTAAATAATTTTAAGATAATATAATAACGAAATAAAAAAAAATAGTATTTTAATGTTGCTCTTAGCCCTACCCTACCCTACTTTTTCAATATTTTAATATATCTTCGAATCTAAAAGAAAAGCAAAATTATTTGCAATGTGGACTAACTACGCTTTTCCTATCAGCAAAAATATGCATCTTCTATTTACTTTAACGTCTTATCTATTTATATTATCTAATCATTTCTGCAACGTACTACAGTACAAAAGATAAAGTTAAAAAATACACTATTTTGCTAACCCCACCTTTATTTGTTGACCTACATTCAATTTTAGTGTAATTATTTTTAGTTTCTTTTTATAATTTTTTGTATATTATTCTTTTAAATTTTAAAATCATAACTTTTAATGTCATGAGGGTCTTAATTGCAATTAATACAGTGGTGGCCTTTGCCAATAATTATTACAATTATAAATTATATTTTCTTAATAGAAAAACATTATAAATAAAAAAACAGGTGGTACTCTCCTCACAGAATATTAAGACTAGTAATATGAAAATACGTCTACGAGTACTCTGATCTGCCGTCTTACATGTTAGTTTTTTTTTTATTTAGATTTTAAATTGTTGCCAATAAAAACTAATTATAAAAATAACATAAAACCCGACCGCATAAAACTAAAAACAAAAAATCAAGCCCAATATTTCATTAGGACTAAATGCCCTGTAAAATTTAGGTAGTGTTATCAAAGAGCGCTTGGGTTGCTAAGACAAATCTAACCATACTTCAATTATGTAAATCAAATCAACGATTCAGAAGCGAGGTAATAAGGAATACTGCATACTTATATTCGCGCGAAAAGCATAACCCTTCCTTTGCAGTCGGGTAAAAACAACATGAGGGTTGAGTGTGGGGAACGGAGTGTCCTAACTCTTAACAGTGAATACCACCCTCTCCTACCCTGCTCGGGAGAAAGCATGAAGTAAAAAGCATTATCCGACTATAGTTGATTGTTGAAAAATACAAATACTTGGTGAATATGGGAAGAAATCGGTTTCTACCTTGGCAATTCTCGTAATAAAATAATATATTTTCGTTGCTTATTGACTTTAGTATATGTTTTGATATTTTCTCATAAAGCAAGCATTATAAAATTTTCGGAGATTACTCTATATAGACACCAATAGTGTTTGAAATGATTTGTGTTTTCTCATTCGAAGAAACGAAATATTTATTATTTTCATTTTTTACCCTTTGGTACCGAGAATCTCCAGAATTAGACGGAAAATTGGGAATGTAGTGTCTTAACACTAGATTTCCTCTATCTTCCCTACTGTGTAAGGAATACGGCGGGACGCTAAATAAAACACCAATTTCTTTTCGCTACAGCCAACATAAAGTTCAATATTAAAATTTAATCTAACATTTTATTTTCTAAAACACGTTTAATGTTACACACTACGCAAACAAGCTTACTATTGAGCCATATTAAAGAAATATAAAAAGGCGCATAGATCTAAAAGTTACTTGTGTTTTTTAAATTTTCTTGATTTAAAAACAAATAAAAATTCTCAAATATCTCTAGAACCACTCAAAATCGGTGAACATATTTGGGAACTCAATTGATTGCACTCTATTTATACAAACATAAGTTTTGATAACTTTTCGCAAGTCATAATCTTAAGACGCTTTTGTTTCTGAAGCTTGTTTTGTGATTCATGTAACTAATTGTATCTGATATTGTCGATTTAAATTTCACAAAGACAAACATTTAATTTTTATTTTTAGCGTCGTAGGCAGAGGAAACCTGGAAACCTAGTGTTAAGACACTCCGTTCCCATAAGGACTTAGGATTTTTAAAATTATTACTTTCATAATTTGATTAAATATATTGAAAACTTGAAAGACATGTAGAAAAATGGCTAATTCGTAAATTGAAATAGCAAATGCTTTGAATCTATATTATGGAATGACAAAATTACAGTGACAAACTATAACCTCGTTTAAATTCTCTATATTTTACATACTATATTTTGTATAACCATTCTTAGGCAAGCTCTGTTATCATGTGGAGTATCTTGAGCAAACAGTCCGGATTGGACCACAACTCGCTATTGATTTTGACTGATTAGAGAGCACAAGTGCCCGTTATTTAATCTATGTTTACAGTTCTGGCATTCAAGGGCAAATACAGGTCTCGACATTTAAAGCTTAAAACATACTTAAGTTTTGAATAATTGCTTTTATATCATTCATATATTTGTTTATGTAACGTTGAATGGATATTTATGTTGTGTTCATAACATTTTATTTCAAATTTAGTTCGTTATCTTAATATCTTTAAAGATATTGTTTTATTTTATTTCCTTTCACACTCAACATGACTCTGAAAAGGTATTTCATGAAACTTTAGGCGTTTTCAGGCGTTCTACACTTAATTGTAGCTTAAAGGTATCATTACCTTAAAAATAAACAACATTCCTAAGAATCATTCCTAGCGGAGTGATCAAAGGTAATGAAAATATAAATATCAACAACAATCCAGTACGAATTTTAATGATTTTGTTAAGTAACAGCAACACAATGATTAACAACAATGAGACCGACAACCTTAGGACAAAATATCGAAATCGTGACCAAACGGTGATATCACTAAAACAAACTTTAAATACAATTATTATAGTATGATTTGCATTATCCGCTTATCTCGCCAACTTTTCACCGTCGATGTTGCTATCCCTTTCTGGTGTTGGAGGCGTGATTCGGCATTACGAGTGGAATTACACGGCGTAGTTGTGAAAAATATATCTGTCCCGGTCTATCATAGTGGCGACCCTTGACCTAATGGATCGATTTAGTGAAGGTGGCGAGTCGGTGGCTTGAATCGATTAGTATTAATTCAGAGTAGCCAGATCACGAATGTTACAACTTAAGTCTTGCTTAAATGTAAGATTGATATTTATATCATATTTTTATAAAAGCATTCGTTTTTCTTTTAAAAAGTCATTTTACATCTTCCCAAGGAACACTGAAAGATTTAAAAGGATTCTGACTGTTAATCCTTTTTTTTTTCAGATTATTAAATCTATCAGTTTTAAGCTGTATTTCGCACAAGAGCGCTTAAGACACTCCGTTCCCCACTTTCCGCCGAATTCTGGAGGCATTACGTGTTGAGTGGTAGGACTCAACGCTGCGCTTTGCCTCGGCACCAGAGCAAAGAAATGAAAATAAATATTTCATTTCCTCAAGTAGGGATTGAACCCACAACCAGTCGCATTTATAGTCACACTTTGTGCCGTTGCGCCACGGCTGGCCTCGCTTTTTTTATAAAAAGTATATAATTTATTTGTAGGTATTTTCATAATAAGTAACTTAAAAATAATATCATTTATTTAAAATATTTAAACTTATTTATGCTAATATACTGAAGCTATTATGCCGAATTCCAAAATGCAAAGGTTTCACTCCAAACTTAATAATTATAAATAGCTTTTGCTGATTTTCTCTGTTGGATTAAACCTACGATCTTCTATGTCTGCCATACCAAATTCCAAATAATTCTACTAGTGCCGTCTTCTAAGTAGGTACGTCCTAGATATAAGTGGTGACAGATATAGATAGGTGCATCTTTTAACAAACTATAGAGAGATTACGCTGTTATACAACTCGCATCTATTTCTACCGCTTACAAATTATATATTAGCCAATTCCTGATTAGTCCGTTGAGAAGTTTGAAGTACTTCCTAACTTTAAAATTATACTTTTTGGAGATATTTGATTGCAGTGGAACTGATAGTTCTGCTAGTATTTATTATATGCTTTAAATTTAATTTAATTGAGCATAAGAAAATATTGGGTATGGATGGCGAAATGCTAATGTTCTCAGGAATTTTGTATTGTTTCTTACAAATGTCCATAATAAGATTCCAAGAAGGAGTTGAATATAAAATTGAATTTTTGTGTATTTTTTTAAACGAGCCCTTTTACAAACTCTATTAATATTAAATGTATGGAATGATCTCCAGCGCTGTTACTCAATTAATATTAAGAATATATTTATCGTTATAGGCTCGTTTTGTGGAATAAAAGATTTAATTGCATCAACTTCTTGAAATATCCTATTCGACCCAACCATTAATGAACTTACTTTATTGAAATAAAAATTTAAAAATTGAATTGTTATATGAAAATATATTTTCATTTTATAATATCAGTGAATACTTGCAGCAAACCACAATTCCCCATTAACTAACTAGCCTTAACGGAAGCCGGGCTGGAGGTACATAAATCACAAGACAGACACGCATGGCTTATCTCATCGTGCTTCCGCGTCCCGGCAGTTAAGATCACAGCCTCTGATCTGGCTGAATCTTTGTTGGAGTTTACAAATAACTCCCTTTCTGCAACTCACCGAAAACGCAAACCACAATTAATTGATTTCTTAAAAAAATATTTTTATTTTTAATTAACTGATCATTAATTTATCCAATTATGTTAAGTACATAAAAAATATGATATAATATGCGCAGGGACACAAGTGTGTGTCTGTAAATGCGATGGTTGAGAGTTCGATTCCCATTTGGGGGAATGAGGCGTGGAGTACTGACTCCAGTGGCAGTCCACTCAACGTGCATTGCCTGAAAAAATTGGCGGAAAGTGAGGGAATAGAGCGCAGCCCTGCGTGAGCCTACAATAAAACTGTACTATTTATTAAGCCCCATACTAATTAATATAACAAAATATTTTCTAAAATAATTCTCAAACTGTAAATTCCCTGATAATACAGAGAACAATCGATAAAGAGCGAGGAATGACTGATATTTATTTCCCCAACAACCCATACATAAATCATAAAACACGAAAACAAATAAAATGTTTATAATAACTCCATTTAAACCATTGAAACATAATAAGGTAACATGAAGAAAATATGAGGCATTGTGGATACAACCAACGTTGACTATTATCTTTCGGATGACAAATGAAGTCAAACCATTGCACGCTACAGATATAAATATAAAACAAAAATTGAATACGATACAAACTCTTATTGCATATACATTGCTGCATCCGTGAGTGCAGGAGAATAAAACCAGCATGCATACTAGCTGTGTGCAGTGATTGTGCAACATTCTCACTAACCCAACGAAACGAGGAGTTAAGCCGATTTAGATGGAACTGATAGAAAGAACGAGCTCGATGCTAATTCAAAACATAATTTTACATTTACGTAGGTATTGGTGCCTAAGATAATAATTTCCGAGATCTCAGTGTGTCCTTAAGTTGACAGATAAGTATAAGTCAACTTTGACTGATGACCGTGATGACCTGACAGCAATTTTAACTGGATCGGTGATATAGTAAAAGTACTGATTGATTTTTGAATATATTAACTAGTCAGGTTGTGGGTTCGATTTTCATTGGAGGAAGTTAAATATTTCATATTTTAATTTCTTCGCTCTGGTGTCGTGACAAAGTGCGGTGTTTAGTTCCGCCACTCAACACGCAATGCCTCCAGAATTCGGGAGAAAATGGGGAGCGGAGTACCTTAACACTAGGGTTCCTCTGCCTACCCTGCTACATGCAGGATACAGTGTGAGGTGAGGCTGAAACAAAAAAAAAGAATAAAAAATACATATCAAATTGCTATTTTTGCATTTAAATATCTATATATGATATATATCATATATAGATATTTAAAGCAAGCAGAGTGTAAATCAAAAATAATGTATACCAATATAAAGTAGCTATTTTGTTCGACAAAATGACTGTAAAATAACTGTTTTATTAATTGACAGAAGCCTTAGTCTTTAATGTATAGATATTGCCTTTAAAACGATAATGAAACACGAAAGCAATCTGGATTTGTAAATATATAATTGTGTAGTTCAAACGAGCGAAGCTGCAAACTGATCGTAAGTTAAAGGTAATTTAAAAAGAAAATAAAAAATTGCCTGTTTATAAATTATTGTATAGCAACGACACAGTCAAAACATTTGAAATAGAGATTCACAAATTAATATTACCTATATGAGTTTTCATATTCATGGTTGCGAAGTTAATCAAATGTAATGTGGAACGGTACATAAAAAATCTTGTAATTTTTTTACTTTGGAAATAATAAATTTCGTACACACAAAAATGCGTTATAAGTATAACACGTAACTAAACCCTCAATTCTATAACATGTTTGCAAATTTATGCGAAAACAGCTCTGAGATAAGTCCATAGTATCACTAGAGCTAAAATGTACGAGTATACCCACAAATAAGATATTTTAGTAACAGTTCTATTGAATCATATAATCTACTAATATATCCAAGTCCAAGTAATTTAATAGAAAATTAAACTAAAAAAAATACTTAATGATAAGAATAATGCTTAAAAAATATTAAATTACTTAAAACATAATACGAAGAGATCGATAACAGCCGAACGACGCAGAGCCATAGAAAGTGGCGTAGCCTACGGGCCTACTCGCCCGCGGGCCACGTCCATCTGAGACCGGCTGGGCTCACATCACGTAATCACAGCCGATGCTATTCATCATCTCTATATACTGTTTATTCGTATTCGTAACCACTTACAAAGTAGTTGTAAGACCTGAGACTTACTTTGGCCTGCACGTGCTAGCCGATCACCATCGTGCTACGGTTTTGAGAAGACGATAATTATCTATCATAAATATCTCGTTCTATATCTTATAAAATATGACATTTCAAATTAATAACCAAATATAACGATTCATCACTTTAATAAGTATAATGTAATATTAGTTCCAAATGGCTGGTAGTAACAAATTAATATATAAATATCAGCTTCACCTGTATTCTGCACGCACCTGGGTAGGCAGAGGGAACCTGGTGTTAAGACACTTCGTTCCCCTCTTTCCGTCGAAAACAAATTAATATACAATATATAATGTATAATGTATCATATATTGATTTTATTTTGTATATTATTTGTTTTTTTAATATTATAATATTTATAAATATAGACTATAGAAAAAGACATTGTATACGATAGAAACACAAAGGGTACATACATAAAATATATCAAGAAATAATGTTGATTGACACGAGTGCGGGACTCTAAAAACCATCAAAGCGGTGGTCAATAGAGCTAGCGTACGTTATCTTCCAATCAATCTCCCCACCTGCACTGTTCAGTAGTAAATCTTCGTTATTGTCGTTTTTTTTTTGACCAGTTTACTGTTATTTTGGCCATTCACCGACGAATCGCTTCGCTCAAACGCCGCCACGAGGCGTTAATATTGAATCGCTTCGCTCAAACGCCGCCGCGAAGCCTTAATGGTGAATCGCTTCGCCCAAATGCCGCCACGAGGCGTTAATGGTGGTATCGGAATGCTGTAAACAATCAAATGCAAAATACCTATAGAGATTTCACAATTGTATATACGATACGTTCATATTTTTGTTTTAAGTGCCTATTAGTTATGTGTGACACAATTATGTATTGGATATTGGGTTTATTGTATTGTTATAGGCAGTTAATGGTGTGTCGTTGTTTAAGACTATGTTTTAATATATATAAATATTTAATAGTTTTTTTTTTATGAATTATTTATTAATTAAATCCAAATGTTTAAAAAGATTTATTACTGTGTGTTATTAATAAAGCTCAAAGATTTGTGATCAATATTTAAATAAGTCATTGATATTAGTTAATACAATGATTTTGTTTAGGGTTCCGTATCTTTTAAGAAAAAAAGGAACCTTTATATGATCACTTTGTTGCCTGTCTATTTGTCAAGAGCCTTTATATCAGGAACACTTGGAGATATCGAGTTGAAATTCAAACCATATACTCAGATCTACCGTACCATGATTACCTGAAAAAATTGTATTTCTACATTTAAAAAAAAGAATACGGCCGTTTGTATCGCAAAAAAACGCGTATTTCGACACTATAAAAGGAATCAAAATGAATAGGAGACTTTCGGTTGACCTAGAATTATGAAATTTGGCACCTAGCATTTACAGGTAGTACTTACTTAGAAAATAATCTGAAAACTAAACATTTGTGGTTAAATCCTAAAAAATTATAGCCTTAAAAAGGGGAAAAAAATGTATTAAAGCCACTAGCTTAAGTGAAGTAACAGATGAAAGTTCTCGCTAAGCTAAGTTAGAATTTCAGAAAAAGCTTTCGTGACCGACAATTTCTGTACGGAACCTTCGGTGGGCGAGCCCGACTCGCGCTTGTTTATTCTTATTTAGTATATCGTGTGCCTAACTTCCAGTTAACAGGACAATAACAATAATTATTGTCATTAAACCTACTTATGTAGTTACGATCCAATAGAAAACACTTAATATTGATTATAAATTTAAGAATATTTTTTTTCATAAAAATTATTTTTTTTTTTTTTAGCTTCACGCTGTTTCCCGCACATAGCAGGAAATGGAAACGTGAGAACCTCGTGTTAAGGCACTCCGTTCCCAATAAGACACTTTCGTCGAATTCTGTGGGCATTGCGTGTTGATTGGAGGAACTAGACCAGAGCAAAGAAATGAAAATATTAAATGTTCCTCGAGGGGGAATCGAATCCACAACCTGTCTCGTTTACAGCCACGACTGTCCAGCTGGCTTTATAATTATTCTCGCGAATATATTATATTGATTTGCCCCTTTATACAGATTTGCTTTTGCGATATCAGCTTTGATACTAAACATCAAGTTACTATCCATCAAACTGCTTTCAAGTTAAGATTGACTCTGATCGTCATTAAATGTGACCGAAAAGGATTTAAACTAGTCTTAATAAGGAAGGCTTTGGCTTACTATAGCAAATTTAACCACTTTACTAAGTTAAGTAGGATTGTGTTGCAGTAGGATACTGCTGTTAACGTCGTTCTCAGGTTTACTGTACTGTAAAATAATAATATAAAACCACAATCTTTGACTTTTGGATTTTTGTAAAATATATATGAACAGTTTTTCGTTTCGCTTTAACTAAGTGCCGTTATCGTAATACGAAATATAATGAATGCATTAAATTGACTTCATATAACTTATTTCGTGTGCAATTGACTAAAAGTTAGAGTTAAAGCTAAAGTAATTTGGAATATTTTATAAAACAACGTTTATAATCATAAATTTTTATATTTTACTGTTATCATTTCATTAAGGAAACAAACGCTAAAATTAGCTTAGGTTCCCAAAATACCTAATAGTAGCTTTGTAACACATCATGTCACTTGAGGTAGATAACTACTACCTACGCCCTTAATTTTAAAATTAAAATAAATGAAATTTAAAAATCAAAGACCATAATAACTCAGTCAACAAAACACAAATATTTTTGTATAATTTCCTTAACAAATGCACAAAAAAATCAATTGAAAATATGAATAAAAAATATTAATCATCATATAATATGCTAGTAGTCCATTAATTAGTTAAGTAATTGTTGTATCATAAAAGATAATAAAACGTGTCGTATGTGTGTACCCACTACATACTAATTAAATGAAAATGAGATCAAAATAAATACCGTCGCCGCGCACGTGACTGTACGTACAACCATGTACATTGTACAGTGCGGTCATCCAGTCGTGGCCGTATTGAAGTTAGCTGTAGACGTCTGTGCAGATTTGATTTTAGATTTTTTCTTACTTTTGAATATTATCTTTCTGCGTTAACATTGCGCATAATTCAGAAAAGCTAATCTCAAAGCGGCCACGACTCGTCGACCGCACTGTACACAGTACGTGAGACGGCGCGTGGGCGGCCGCGTCGTTTCCCGAGACCCCAACAGTTATATCAATATGCTCTGACGACTCTCAAATTGATGGCATTCAAAATTATGCGCATAATGCAAACACCATACAGAACTTATCTTAATACTTTAAACAATAAAATTGCTCATCTCCACGACTATAAAGACGTGAGCCAAATCTCAAGAATACTATTGTAGAGGCTATTTTTATGATTTTGCTTATATATATATATATATATATATATATATGAAAATTGAAATATATTATTCCGTAATTAAGGGACAATATTAGGTATTAGGCAATAATGTCAAAATTATATTTAAATTTATAAACTAAACGTACATGAATTTATTTGTAATAAACTACAGAATATGCTAAATAGTTTTATAGATATTATTTTTATCATGACGTAAATCTAAAATACTTAGATAAAAATTAGAGTTCAAAAATTCAAACCATCCATGCCCATCCTATAATAGTCTTATGCCTACCCCAATTTTTAACCAATAAACTGGAAGGACTAATTAGTCCTGAAAAATAAACAAAAAATAACATTTACATGAACAGATCTGTTCAAAGCTTAAGTCGAGGCCTCCCCAGAAAATATCTCTAGATACGCCCATGCCCTGTGCTAGTTGTTCTTGCTACCACATAAAGGACATTGGGGACGTAAATAAAATTTAAATATAATAAAAATATAAAATATACATTATTCTATTTTTAATAAACATTAAATACCTACTAATATCTAACAAGATCCTAGCCAGTCGAGTCCGTTGCCTTTGATGGTGACATCATCGCGTAGTAATTTTAATTCTGAACTCTATATAAAGTGTCTTGGTTTTGTTAAAATGAATTAGGATATTGAATTTGATATTTACATAAAATATAGTAACTTGTTTTATTTTGTGAACACAAGCTATTATTGTTTTATAGAATTAACTTTTTTAACATGTTAAGGTTAAATACTTATTTAGAAAACGTATAAAAAATTGAACGTAGCGAGACTCGAACCCGCGCCTCCTGGAAACTGACCAGGCGCTCTGACCTAACTAAGCCTTACGTTCTCGACAAGCTACGTCGAAATTTTTATACGCTTTCTAAATAAGTATTTTTCTTTCCTAAGTGTGGAATAACACTTTAAAAAAATGTCAAAAAATGTTAAGGTTACATCACTAACATTTTAATTTTTATCACTGTAGAGTGATCTTATAGAAGATATATAATACATATATCATCTATATACATATGATATATATTTTCAACTTCACGCTGTATCCTGCACTACTGTAGCAGGGTAGACAGAGGAAACCTAGAGTTACGACACTCTGTTCTCCATTTTCCGCCAAATTTTTGAAGCATTGTGTCTCAATGTATCATAATGAGAACAGAGTGTTAACATGTAACTCTTACTACCCTGCTATGGGCAAGATAAAGCATGAAGCTGAAAATAAAATGTATTTTTAGAAAATTAAGTTGAAGCTACAAAGACAAACTAAGAAAAAGTAATATAATGCGAACATAAAAACATAACACTGTCAAAATCAAAAATGTGAAATATATATACATCGAATTTTACATCCAAAGCTAACGAGATATCAATGGTAAAAGTTCCGTTATCATTTAGTCAGATTACGGCAATTCGTGTCCATTGATAAAAATATTACAGATGACTAATTCTAAGAATATTTTAATAGGCTATAAAATATGTAAGTTTTGAGTAGTTTGGTTTTAGAAATAGGAACAGCTTGTAACTTAAAAAATAAATCAATTATAATTCAAATTCGCTTTCGACTACGAATATGTATATTAACGTTTAGTTTATTAGCTTCACGCTGCATTCCCCACACAGCTGTGTAGGCAGAGAGATCCTAGTGCTCCGTTCCTTATTTTCCGCAAAATTCTAGAGGTATTGCGTGTTAAGTGGCGGAACTCAATGTCTTCGCGCTTCGCCTCGAAACCACAGAAGAAAGAAATGAAAATATTAAACATTCCATTTCCTCGAGTGGGTATCAAACCCCGAACAGTCATACTCTTGTGCGACTGCGCCACGTCGGCACGTCTCTATGTATTTTTAGACTTATGTTAACACATTAGGATACCTACTGATAGGTGAGTTGTTAAAATAAATCATTTTGTTATTTTTAATCCTTATAAATATTCTACCTAAATTTAATTTCTAAAACAATTTAAAAAATATTTTTAGAAAAAGATTATAAATTCATGTATGAAAATGTGTTTCGTTTTCTTTTTATTTCTTCTATTTGTTAAAAAAATATCTAAGTGATTCAATAATTACTATAAAACTACTACTTTTAAATCATTCTTGAAAAAGAAATAAACAATATTAATTTGATTTATAGGTTGTAAATTATCGACTCGAGCGTAAGTATCATAATCCGTTCACAGTGAATTAGAGAAGGTAATATTGTATTTTTATTTACAACTCTAAAAGGAATAATGTGTTTTACTAAATAAAAAAATCAATCAATCCCGCACACAGGAGGGTAGCCAGAGGGAACCTAGTATTAAGACATTCCGTTCCCCACTTTCCACCGAATTCTGGAGGCGTTGAATGGCGGAACTCAACGCAGCGCTTTGCATCGACACCAGAGCGAAAAAATTAAAATATAAATTTAAATAAATATTTCATTTCCTCGAGTGGGAATAGAACCCACATCCAGTCGTGTTTACAGTCACACTTCACTCCTGCGCCACGACTGGCCTCAAACTTTTACTAAATGTATAGTTGTTTAAGAACAATTTACAGCTTACGTCAATACTGGTCGTGATGAAGAGATTAACTTTTGACTGACAGTTAGGTTTGGCAGACACGGGTTCGCGTTCAGCGGTAAGTAGCTACTTCAAAAATTTACAACTACCGCAAATAAAAAAAAATGTTTATTGATGTAGTGTTATTAGTTTGTATAGTAATTGTTAGTCATTTGACGCCGGTCGTTGGAGCTTGTGACTGTAAACGCGTCTAGTTGTGGGTGCGATTCCCACTCGAGGAAATAAAACATATAATATTTTTATTTATCTGCTATTGAGTAAAGCTCGGCGTTGGGTTCTGCCACTCAACACGCAATGCCTCCAGTATTCACCATATGACGGAAAGTGAAATGCGGAGTGTCTTAACACTAGGCTCCTTCCGCCTGCATGCGGAATACAGCGTGAAACTGAAAAAAATATTGTATATATTGTTACGACGGTTGTATGTTTCGTATAGTTATTTTCCTTTCTACGACTATGTCCCAGTCTAACTATACAATTTCTTTGAATAACATTATCGTTTACCTTTAAGTGGAGGGCGAAGCGATTCACATTCCTGCTGTCACAAATTTCACACATAATATTATTTCACAGTCAAAAAACAATTGCTTTCATTACATACTGTTTATAAAATTTATGCGACGAACACTAAACAAAAAACTAACCAACTTACTATATAAATTAAATTAATAATAGATTTTTTCTATAATTATAATACAAAACTCTTTTATAAGATCACTTTACCAAATATAATTGTTATCAGTGTTTTTAATGTGGGTCAAAAAATAGACAATTCTCCTTAATGATGGAATCGTGAGCAGCATGCGAACATAAAGCCTCGATACCATCGCGCTGTACGATATTTCCGGCAGCGGCGTGGGCGTCACAGCTCTAGACGTATGTACCTACATTCCCGACGCGCAAATATTTTAAAAGGGAAGTTGAAAATTAAATCAAAAGTTAAATCAGCTTTACGTTGTATCGCGCACACAATGCCATCAAATAATATTGATTTGAAAGAGAAAAACGTATTTCACGTGTCAACTTATAAAGATGATAAAAAAATATAATTTAAAAAGCTCCCTGATTTGACATTTTTATTGTGTATCACACATTTTACATCATATTTTTATTGTGTATCGATTGTATTCTTTTGTTAATATCGTTTTTAAAACAAACTGGTATACTGAAATAAATACATCACTTAGAATTTATATTGTGTGTTTTTAATTTATGTTTTCATGTGTACTTTTGTTGCGAAAAACCACGACCACGTGACGCAGACGGTGAGCAGTGCGTGACATCATTTGTTTAAACGCTAAATGAAAGCTGTTAAAGACTACAACATTTTGAAGCTATTTTTATGCAATTCCTTTTAACGAGAGAAAATTTTATACATTCACATATTATTTTTTTTAAATTAAAGTAACTGTCAAAAACTTTGTGTACCAAGTTGTTTAAAGTTCAAGTGTACCTAGTTCTTGTAATCTTTTTTTTCTTAAGTAAGCTGACTACATCCACTACATTCCTATAGGTTATCAATCGGGCCCGACCAAAATCTACATAAGAGCTCATTTAAATAATATATAACTTTTTTTTATTTTTGTACGTTCGTAATTTTATAATATATTACGTGACAATGATCGCATGATATGTCAAGAAAAGAGGTTTCGTGAAAATCTAAATGGAAATTTAAATTATTTTCGTAACTACCACAGAGGCCGTCATGGCGCCGGGGCACAAGCGTGAGACTGTAACGCGATGGTTGTAAGTTTAATTCACACTCAGAGGAATGAATTACTATTTATTAATATTTTCATTTCTCCGCTTTGGTGCTAAGACAAAAGTGAGTCGTTGAGATCCGCCCCTCAACACTCAATGCCTCGAAAATTCGGTGGAAAGTGGAACGGAGTATCTTAGTACTAAATTGTCCTCTGTTATGTGCAGGATACACCAAGAAGCTGAAGAAAAAAGCTACCATTTTTAATAACTATATTATAAGGTAGATTATATTAAACTTAACATAATAGAACAACTAGTTGATATTACGTAAAGTAAAAGAAATAAAACTAAACTTTCACTATTATACTATTTTCCAAAGTTATCGTATTATAAGACTCGAATAAACAATGTAAAGAAATTTAAATAAGCCAAAAAGCGTGCGCGCGCATGTATTGACGTGTCACTCCACACACCACCCCGGCGGGCCGCCCGCCCTCCGCTGCGATTGGACGGCTACTAGGAAAATGGGAATTATATACCATTTTGAATGTTAAATATATGTACAATTATTCTTTATTTCCTTTTGATTTTTATATTTGTAATTCACGAAAACAAATCTTAGCTCGCTAACGGATTTTATTGTTGTCGAACAGTTGTTCAGAAAAGTAAATTGAATTTGTATGGACAATAAGTGCATATTAACATAAATAACAAAAAAATAATATTTGAACAAAAATTTAATATTTGAATTTTATTAGACAACAGAAGTATTATTTTTATGGCATGTTCCATCCTATCTCAAAACAATATATAATAATAAATTGTATATTTTTTTCCGCTGAGGTCGTCGCAACCCAATTGCACAAGGCTGTGCCTGTAAACGCGACGGGTATAGGTTTTATTCCTATTCGGGGAAAAAATATTTTCATTTTCACGGTCCGTAGCGAGGCAAAGCGCAGCGTTGTGTTCTGCCACTCAACAAGCAATGTCTCTAGAATTTAGCGGAAAGTGAAGAACGGATACGTCCCAATGGGGAACACAGTGTCATAAAAGTAGGTTCCCTCTGCCTACGTTATAATCTAACGTAAAGTTTAATTTAACGAATCATTATTGTAATATATATGCGTGATCTATATATATAAAAGGACTTGTGCTGACTGACTGAGGTAAGACGCACGCAGAGCCGTAACCGTTGATGGTAGAAACGTGAAATTTGGGCAGATGTTTATTTTCATATTCTGGACATCCACTAAGAAGGGAATTTGAAAAATGTTAACCCTAAAGGGATGAAATAGGGGTTGAAAGTTTGTATAGAATTTTTTTTAATGTGTACCGATTTTTATAAAATTTGAAATTCAGACTCTTAAAAATATTTCATTGAACACGTGTTTCATGGTTTTTAAGAATTCACCCCCTAAGGGTTCAAATAAGGGGTTGAAAGTTTATATGGAAAAATCTTTAAATTGCCACCAATTTTTATAAAAGTTACCGATTAATAATACCGATTGTTAAAAATATTTTATTGAACACGTGTTTCGTGTTTTTTTAGAATTCGCTCCTAAGAAGCGGGCGAAGCCGCGCGCGCCCTCTAGTCTATATATATAAAAGGACTTGTGCTGACTGACTGAGGTAAGACGCACGCAGAGCCGTAACCGCTGTGCGTAGAAACGTGAAATTTGGGCAGATGTTTATTTTCATATTCTGGACATCAACTAAGAAGGGAATTTGAAAAATTTTAACCCTAAAGGGATGAAATAGAGGTTGAAAGTTTGTACGGAATTTTTTTTTAATCTGGACTGATTTTTATAAAATTTGAAATTCAGACTCTTAAAAATATTTCATTGAACACGTGTTTCATGGTTTTTAAGAATTCACCCCCTAACGGTTCAAATAAGGGGTTGAAAGTTCTAATGGAAAAATCTTTAAATCGCCACCGATTTTTATAAAAATTTAAATTGAGACTGTTAAAAATATTTTATTGAACACGTGTTTCGTGGTTTTTTTAGAATTAACTCCTAATAAGCGGGCGAAGCCGCGCGCGCCCTCTAGTCATGAATAAAGGTGATTGAAATAGTTCAAGAAAGCTTTTTATTAAAAAAAAAATATTAAAAGAAAATTGCCAAATAAAAATTAAACGGACAATGACTTTAAGCCGTAACTACCAGCAGAAACAATTTTATCGTAATGGTAAAAATGTTTACAACGGACGACCTTACAAAAACACTTTTCAGATTACCAATACTTAATGGAGAAACTATAACACAATAGTCTGTTAGTAATATTGTTAAAGGTTACTCTTGTACGGTGGCCAAAGGTCGGTACAGAGCACAATTTATTTAGCGCTCTAGGCTTTAATGTCAAAACGGCCTCTTAGTCATCTGTAAATATTATGAAACAAAATACAGTTTATGTTTTCACGGTAAACAGAGAAAACCTCGTGTTAAGACACTCCGTTCCTCATATTCCGCCAAATTCTTAAGGCATTGTGTGTTAAATGGCGAAAGTCAACGCCGCTGAGCCTCGACACCAGATAGAAAAAAATGGAAATATTTAATATCTTCGAGTGGGAAACGAGTCGAGTCGAAACCTACAAACTATTGCGTTTACAATCACACTCTATACCACTGCGCCACGACCGGCCTCAAAGTATATTTTATATACGAGTAATAGCACATACATTTTACCACAACATGACAAGAAAAATATTTGATGGCTTCTTTATAATCGCGTCATATATCGCGTTCCATTTCCTAACAGCATATAATCCAGCATAATGCTTCACGAGCATATATCGTATGCCGAGCTAAAATAGAACAAATTGCGGGTGACGACGTCTAGTGAGCCGACAGCCCCCACATCCCCCCCATCCCCCACGGACCCATTCAATTACGTTAGACAAGTTATGCCTTTTTTATTGCACTCTCCAATAAAACTGACGCCTCGATTATTAAGAACTATTTAAGAACATGAATTGTGTCGGTTTTATGGAAAATTGATACTTGGAACGTCACATGTTTTATTATGAAATAAAGGACGCAGACATCATAAAAATTAAGTAGCTTAAAAAAATTAATCAACTACAAATTGCTATATAAGTATTATTAAGAAAAAATGATTATGTCTGGAAACGGAAATTGAACTAATTAATTGATACAGTGTATATTCGTGTTTATTTTTAAGCGTTTGTGACACATGTGCGTATATTCTAAGTATGTAGATGCATAAGTTACTATTATCAATTTTAATAAAATATATCAAATTGTGACACGATATAATAATATGAAAGACAGGAAATAACTTCGATATCTAAAAATTATGACATACACATGTCGTTTACTTTTTTAATATAGCTATCTTTTTTTTAATTTTGACTTTTTAAATATGTTTTATTAAATAATAACTTAATAAGTAACAGCCATAGGCCAAAATAATATTTTTTAGAACAAAACAGGCGACAACAATTTATTCTATGCGGAACCCTAAAAAATAGAAAAAAAAACCTAAACAAAAAGTTTCAGTAATAAGCTTTACGTACAATTTTACAATCAATAATACATACTCATGTTCCATACTTAAGAAACGGCCACCGCTGATCGTAGTTTGGCAGTAAAATTGATTAATTGGTCTTTAGTGTTGCTATATAAAATTATTTATGGTTTCGCTCTTTAAAGAAGTGTTTGAAAGAAAAAATCATGGAAAAATATGAGTACAAATAATTTGGTACACTTTAATTTATACGTTTTTTAGCTTCACGCTGTATCCCGCACGAAGCAGAGTAGGTTTCTGCCTACCTGAAACCTGCGAACCTAATGTTAAGTCACTCCGTTGCCATGAATGTCGTCTCGATCCTCACTTTCTGCCTAATTCAGCAGGCATTGCGTGTTAAGTGGCGGAACTCGACGCTGCGCTTTTCCTCTAGGAAATTAAAATATTAAATATTTCATTTCCGCGAGTGGGAATCGATCTTACAACCTATCGCGCTTACAGGCACACGTGCCCCTACGTAACTACAGGCCTCATACCTCATTTATACATGATCTCACTTTCAAATGACATGGCTATAGCGCATTAAGTAAAAAAATAGGTCAAACACAATATCAATGTCCGAAATAGTTACTTTTAAAAATATTTTTACATAAAAATGTTGATAAAATATTCAAAGTTCCCATTTTCAATGACAAGAACGAAATCCGAGATGGTCCCGACGGCAAGCGTGCCACAATCCATTACAGGACAGCGGGCCGGGGGTGGTATCCACCATCCAACGTCCATTAACTAATTAGCACCACCGAACCCCCTTCTTACCAGATTGCTAACGCGCCGTGTCTTTGGTTCCTAATTGATTTTCGTAATTAAATATCTCATGATTTCTGCAATTAAGAACATTAAAAAGTAGTTCAATGTATATATGTACGTACATATAACTGGAAACTCGGGCCTTCATTTGAAATATTTGAATTTGATAATGACATCTCAAATATATAGTAAAAATATTATGCTTAGTGAAATGTAGGAATTTAAAATGAAATCATTTAAAACATATGCTCTCTAATTAAGTATGTTTAATGACAAATATTGAACTGTTCTACATTATGTTTTAGTATTTTAACTTTCTTATCAACGTCGTCGTAAAATTGGAACATTTTTGATGGTGCTCCAAATCCAAGGTATCCTACCTCGGAATATGACCATAATATTGATATTTCCTCGGTCTGGTTAGATAATAGCTATCTATAATGGGCAGTAACTACACATAAACCGATTACCTCTTAGATTTCTCTGTCCACACTATCAGATGCGGAAGTACCTTTTTTATTATTATAGTATCTATATTTTTTTTTAAATTAAAAACTTGGAATTTAACATTTTTTATTGAATATGTTATGTTTCGGTTTTAACTAAGCTTATTGAAACCAACATTTATTTTTATTATGTTAGTCTAGTATAAATTCAACAAACTAAATTTTAGGTATAATTTAAGTCTACATACCAATATTATATTTGTCGAATAAAATTTTGAAAATAATTACAACATAATAGCACTATCTACACAGAGAACAGAAATCTTTGACCACATCTAGAGAAGACAAAGCTAATAAATAGATAAAAGGCATCCCTAATAAATCACACCCTTGCACAATGCACTATTTCACCGCAATGACGCCATCAAATTAAAAAGTTAAACTTTCCCCCGAAGGGTTTGTATTATCACGACTATCTAATGAGGTAATGGACAACCGAGGGGGCACAGAGGGGCATAGAGGGGCACAGAGGGGCACATCGACACGTGGCGCGCACGCGACCCGGTCTCCAAATAATTTCATTATTAAAAAGTAGCCCGAAGAGTACAAATGTAGCACATTATAATTATTGCGACCTCGTGTCACATTATTTTAGTGACACTTTCGTGCAAAGCTATTTATGCTTATATGTCTTTGTGAAGGAATGTTTTACTTCTTTTTTTTTTCTTTTTTTTGTGCTTAGTAAATATATATGTATGTGTGAAGTAATACAATGAAATCAATATATTTAAATTGAGATGATTGTCTGTGTTAAAGGAAACTTTCTAATGTATAGATAATAACAGTCCGGTAAAGTATATGTAAGCGCACTTAAACTTACGAATATCTCGTATAAACTCGCTTTATTTGAGAAATGGCGATTCTTAGAAAATATATACACAAAACCTTTTTGTACATAATAATACTATATAATAATAATACTATATAATAATAATACTATATAAATAATAACGTGACAACCTTTTTGTGTTCCTCTATTTTTTATATATCTTCTCTTTATGACAAAAATTAAAAACTAAATATCAAAAACTTTCACAATCAACCTTGAATATTTTTTAGCATACATGTGATAATTAAGACTTTTGATATTTCATTTGTAATGGTAAACTCAAGGGTTTTACTAAATTGATCGCTATACAAGCTATACTTAGATTTCTTTCCAGGGACTTTTCGAATCGACAACTCAACTTCTAGGGACTTCTACTTCTTTTCAACTTTTAGGGTATTTTGTAAGGAAATCCTTTGAAAACTGGATAATTATTTTTTTCCTTTAATGTAATTAAAAGAACATACAATAAGTTTTTCGAGAAAGGAGGAGGAAATTTTAAAATAAAATTATATTCATATTTATTTTCAAACTACGCAATTATTGACTTTTTAGAGTAAAATAGCCTAAATTCACTTATCATAATCTTATTGATAAGCTTGTGAAAATAAATAAAATATATTATATTTAGGATTTACCTACTTGGATTATGTACAAGAAATTTTGCACATGATTTTTGAATTATATTACCTATAAAATAAACTGTTTCTATTTTATTACAAAATAAACATAAACAGGTATTTTGGCATTTAGGAATTTTAACAATTGGATTTTCTAATAAAAGGTTAAGATCCTTAAACTAGCTTTAATTCTATTATTACAGTTATAAATAATGAATCGTCATAACAGTCAATTTATAAAACGATGAGTTACGGGCATTACCTAAAAAAACTGCTCAGCGGGTACAATAACCATCATGGGAGCATTCATTAATAGCTGACCGCTGACAAACGGTGCCTTTGCCCCCCACTGGCCTCTCTTTACCCCATTATTCCTATAAGCCCCGGTCTCCTCTCCCCATCCCCCGGCCGCCCATCTCCCTATTCGGCCAGGTGTAAAACTGCCCGGTCACGGAAAGACAGACATGCAATGCGGCTAATATGTTTTTATTATTAAAGTAAGCCACACGTATTGCATCCCTTCGACGCAGGGGGATGACCTATGAATATTTATACGGTGATTTGTTTACGGCGCTAAATGTTTCCTGTGGTATGTGGATGCTATTAGATAGTTCATTTATCTGAACGAATATTTTTTTTAGTTTTATAGTAAATATTTTAGAGAATTTTGAACTGAAATTTATATAGTTTTATATCCAAGTAGTGGCCGTCCGCAACTTCGTTTAAGCGGACTTAATGACCTTTGCCATGCTAGTTCTATCAGCCACATCCGTGTAATTGAAACTTGCAAAAACTAGACAAAGATAACCTAATGTTAAGACACTCCGTTTTCCATGTAGTGCTCCGAAACGTCTTGCAAGCGTATAAAATTTACCATAGCGGAATTTAAATTCGCGCTCTTGGTAACTATACTATTTAAATAAAAGTCAAACGCAGTCCCTCTGCCCCAGTATGTACTAACTTTTCAATTACTTTTATTTATTATTCGGAAGATGTGCCAATAGTAAGTACAGATAGATCGAGAAATAAAATTAATAACAGACAGACAAAAAATTAAAAAATCACAGATTTATATATTCAATTTACAAATGTACATTAAATGTACACACACAATTATTTTAGTGTTTTATGCTGAACAGCTTTTGCTATGGAGCTACTTCTTTATTTCTTACAGTTTAGCTGGTCTACTATAGTTCTGAATGAGGTGTTCAAGCTTTTGAAACAAATAATATTCTACTGGAACCCCAAGCAGCGTTAAATTATATGCCAAGTTCCAATTTGTTGTTAGTTAAAATTGTATTTTTACAATTTTTTTATTTAATTAAATATGTTCTATGGCAATCCTAGTCCATACTAATATTATAACATATACTATCGCGGATTTAAAAAGTCCGCGATTGTATATGTTTATCTCTGAAGATAGAGCCAAAGTAACCATTTTATTATACATATATCGACATATATTTTATATATTAAATTTAAATTTAACTGGTTATTGTAAATTTTTTGTCTGTAATTTGGTATTAATCCTTATCTAAACAAATATAACAGTCGCCTTTAGCATTTCACCTAGATTGATATTGTACTTTACGTAACGTTACCTTTAAGTTTGATTGTGTTTACTAATTATTTTTTGTTAATTTTAATTAGTTAGGTATTTTTCTAATATTAAGAATTTCCATATGTTAAGTTGATTGATTTTATTTATTCATTTCAACTACTCTGGAGTACCTAATTAGGAAAGAGTATTTTAAAACATTTTTTTTTATAATATTAAGTATTTTATTTGCCTTACTTATGTCTACTTATTATTATTATTTTGGCTTATTTTAAGTATTTAGGTCTATATTTTCTTACTTTTGAAAATTGAAAAATATATAATATTAAATAAATATTCGTATAGTTCAATAATTTTTATAATATTATATAATTATAAGTTCGTTTTTATTAAAAATATTATTATAATACACAGACAAATATTTAGAAAAATATTATTTATCCTAAAATATCGTGATTACATTAATTGCGCTGTAAATACTGGTTATGTCATTGGTGACTCAGTCAGTGAGTTCTCTTGAGAAAACTGTCCATTTTTACAGTGTATATGTATATATTAGTGAGAAAGCTGATGAGTAATCGGTGATGTGAGAGTTATGTCAAGTTTAGTGCTGAGTTATCTTTATGGTTCTATCGTCAGAAAGTCCCGCTTCCTCCTTTATTACAGGATCAGATGGGAGATACGATAACACTGTTTAGTACGTCGCGCGAACATCTGCGAACTTTTTGAGGGAGCTTTTTTAGATTTTGTATTAAAAATTATATGAATAAGTTATTGATTATCTCATTAGGTTAACTGTAAAAATACCGGATTTACGCTGTATTCTGCACATACTGCTATGTAGGCAGAGGGAACTTTGTGTTAAAACACTCCATTCCATATTTTCCAGTGAATTCTGGAGGCATTCCGAGTTGAGTGGCGGATCTTAGCGCCGGGCGCACGTATTGGTGTCAAAGTGAAGAAATGAAAATATTAATAAATAATAATTCATTTACACGAGTGTAGATCGAACCAACAATTGTCGCTTGTGCCCCTGCGCCACAATTGGCTCTAATAATAAAAATATCAAGAATATGATGCACAAAGTAGACTATTCCATTTTTATAATATAATTATCAGAAATACACGAATTTAAATGATTCCTAAACTCTGTTGCTTTTAAAAGTGATTTTGAAAAGAAAAGAGCCATTTAATTTTGATACCACCTTCAATTTTGATACCACTAAGAGGTCGTAAGTTTCCATAGCACCATTAAATTCAGTATAAATTCATTCACTTATAAATTAATAATTATTTATTTTTTTATTTCTTAGCTCTGGCACCAAAGCAAATATCCGGCGTTGAGTTCCGCCTCTCAACACGCAAGGCCTCTTGAATTCAGCGAAAAACGGGAAACGGAGTGTTTTAATACTAAGCTCCCCTTTGCCTACCCTGCTGTGTGCGGGATACAGCGTGAATCTGATAAGGAAATTTAAAAAAAAAACACACACACACACACTCACAAGTATTCGTCGTATCAAATGCACTAAATGATGTAGAGATAACGACGGTAATATAGATATAAAGGTTTCTAGCGTGGAATGCATTGTGTTGTAATTGTTCGCGTGCACCGCCCCGCCGCTAACTGACGCCCGGGGAGCGCTCAGTGCAGCTTTGAAAGCATACCGGGAACTGTGACACGGCTGGCTACTTATTGAGTATTGATATGCTATAAGTAGCGTATTTTTGGGTTTTACTATTTTATTGTTGTTCATCTTTAAATTAAACTAGAAAGATTTTTTTTTAATTAAATCAGTTTCACGCTGTATTCCTCAAACGCAGAGGGAATCTTGTGTTAAGACATTCCGTTCCGCATATTACGCTGAATTCTGGAGGCATTGCATGCTGAGTGGCGGAACTAAGGGCCGGTCTTTTGCCTCGACACCAGAATAATAAAATGAAAATATATTCAAATAAATATTTCATTTTCTCGAGTGGAGATCAAACCCACAATCAGTCGTATTTATAGTCATACTTTGTGCCCCTGCGCCAGGACTGACAAAGAAACAAAGAAAAATAATTATATTTAATAATAGTGTATCTAAAAATCAATAACATTATTATTTTTTTATGTAAATTATTTTATTTACCGGCAATTACATAAAAAACCCAAAAAAAATATATAAAAACAAACTTTACAAAACATATTACAATGTATTATACGTAAAAAACATTATAGCGCGACGTATCCAATAGTCCCTACATCCCCTTAATGTAACATTTACTGTCAATTCATTTTTTGACTTCACAGCGCCACCCTCGACCCATCGTTTACCAAAAATTATGGGAAAAGCAAACATTACTCGAATTACAATGTCTTTTTCTCCTCTATTTAGTGGTAGTGGTGCCGTGGGACTTAATGGGAAAATTATTTTATTACTGTGACATGTTTGCGTTGTGCTTCATTAAACTTCATATTTCATTGCCTCTGGGTATTAAAAATTGTTATTTTAATATATAGAAACGTTTTTTTTTTTTCTTTTTTGTATTTATATATTTCATTGATTTTACAGATAAAAAACAAAAACTGCCTTTATGTTTAATATATACTATATAAGTATTTTATATTCAAACACCTAAAAAATAAAAAAAAAAAAACATTGAAAGAATAACATGAAACATCATAACATATTTCTAATTGCTTTACAGTGGCTTGTACAAATATTTTTTTCAAGTTTGAAAATGTCAGTTTTAGTAATCTTTAAGCATGACAAAACCTACTTTATAGGCGGCCCCTCTTTGAGTGGGCGGCGTTAACTATCGATCACCGCCCGCCCAACGCCGCCCAGCCCCACAAGGACCATAGCTTCACAATGTTCATTTTTTATTATAAAGTTTGATTGCTCATAATCTATCATTGTCGAAAAGTATGTAGGTATAAAGTACTTACTATATTTTTTTATAGTTTTTTTTTGTGATGAGCTAATAATGTAAAATAAATAGTAACTCTTACATATCAATTTAATATTTAGTGATTATATATAATAAAAATTGTACTTTAATGTTAACAAATAAAAGTTTTTGACCTTATATACATACTTTGCTTGCTTAATAATAACGATTATAATTTTAAAGTTAATTTAGAATAGGATATTACGGACTACCTCCGGCACAGCATAGGCGTCACATCGCAATCAGTTTCTATTTGGAAATTGAATCTTATACCACCGCACTTAGAAACTGAGACTCAGAATATGGTTTTACAAATGTAAATAATGTTCGCAATGTGTACTGAAGAATGAGTTAGCGTGGGTGTCCAGTTGAATTATGGAAATGGATCGTCGGCACGGGCCAACGTGCTGTTCAAACAATGCCATAACGGGATGAAGCTGCTTTAATGCCTTACCAGAGCATATTATCAAAATGGTCGACCACACATGTTATTTTAGGCTATACTTCTATGTATATACAATATTAATCCATTAAATAATATTTCTTTCATAATACACACAAAATGTTATATATGTTTAGGTATTTGAACTTTTATATAATTTTTGTCTAACATTGTCTTATATTTTTAAACCACGGTAACTTTATAAATTTTACACAAACAAATCTAAATTAAAGAAGTAAATAAGTGTTTATTGAGGATACATTTAATAAAATGACAACTGTTCGATGTATGTACATGGATTATATATGAGAAAATTTGTTAATGGCGGCATTTATCAATGTAGTACAACGAATTTTTTTTATCTATTTGTATGTTTATCTGTGCATTTGTGCACGATGACCTTAGAAATGGCTTAACCGATTTATATGCAATTTACACTGTTGTATTTTAGCAAACTTCCCTTTACTTTAGTGTTTGTTTTATTAAAATCGGTTATATCATAAATTAAAAAAAGTATTTAATTCGACAAAAATTCTACAAAATAACTGTTTTATTAAATTTTCTGAAACTACCGTAAAAACGATAATGTTATTAGAACACGAAAGAAATCAGATCAGATCAGATTAGCAAATAAATAATTGCGAATTGCGAGCGGGTTGCTATTTGTTTATAAATGTTAAATATTAATCATATTTTTTTTTACTTAAGATACATAAATGCACAAATTCTGAGGCGTGGAAGATTTCTTTGGACTTATTATTACGAACTAAAACCTTTTACACGTCTACATGAAATATCATTACAAAAAATATAACTAAATTCTTAGTATGCTTGTGTATATATTAATTAATCAATAATCAAATAAATAATTTAAGAAGGCACAACTCAAATCCTATCAATGACATCTCGCCTATAAAGTATATCTTATCTAAGCTAGGCTAGTGACAACTGGAGCGTCGACTCTATATACCTATGCCCCTTTTTCCGAGTCCCAGCAACAAGAGCAGGCATTTATAAAAGCAAGAGAAAATTACTTTCATATATTGCGACGCGTCACGCGAACCGCCCGTGATTGGTGGACAAACGTAGAAATGGCAGCGGAAACTCGGAAAGGTTTTTGTTGGGGATAAGCGTTTTATGGACTTATACCTTTTTTGTGCTTTATAATTGGAATTGAATTGATATCTATCATCATTTATGTTAATTGATAGATTTGTTAATTTGCAATAATTATCTGTGGTGATTGTGATCTGTGGTGGGAATATGAATTATGAATAAATAACACCCGCAATAAATAATATTAGTCGTTATTTTATGTGTAATATGTCTGAGGCGATTCCCACTCGAGTAAATGAAATATTTTTTTCTCTTTCTCTGGTGTCGACTCAAACCTCAGCTTTGATTTTCGCCACTCAACACGTAATGTCTCCAGAATTTGGCGGAAAATGAGGAACAGAGTGTCTTATCACTAGGTTCCCTTTGCCTACTTTACTGTGAGCGAGATACATCATACAGCATAAAAAAAGTTTTATTAAAACACTCGTAACAAAAAAAATACATGATAATACGAAAACAAACAAATGAACAAAGTTCATTTATAATTGTCATTAGAAACAACATTTATTTACAATTCTCTTTGAACTTATTATATTACTTATTATAGTCCAAAAGCGAACGATAAAATTAGATACACCGATATATAAAATTGAAAGTAGTCCAAAACCTAACAGCACTGATAAAGGGAAATTATAAAAACCAACTACTACGTCACCGGGCCACAATCATCAACTACCGTGCCATTGGTCGAAATACGAAAGGCGTCACAACGCTCTACCGCGTCCATTGTAGTAATAGTAAATATGTTACACAATTATCTTAGAGACGACCAATCATACATATTTTTATGCACGTATATGCAAACGATCGTATTTTTTTATAATCTATATTTTACTCTAAAAGAATAAAAAAATATAAATAAATTTTAGGCCAGTCGTCGCGCAGGGGCACAAAGTGTGACTGTAAACCGATTGGTTGTGGGTTCGATCCCCACTCGAGGAAATGAAATATTTATTTAAATGTATATTTCCACTTCTTCGCTCTGGTGTCGAGGATAAGCGGGGCGTTGAGTTAAGCCACTCAGCACGCAATGCCTCCAGAATTCGGCGGACAGTGGGGAACGGAGTGTCTTAACACTAGTTCCCTCTGCCTACCTGTGTGCAGGATACAGCGTGAATCTGATTTATTAAATTTTTTAATAATTCTACGTAACGTCATCGTAACGTAGAAATCTGGTAATTTATTAAAGTTTTTATTTATAAATAATTGAAATAATTCTGCATTCTAGTAAGGCGATGTGGGTGTGTTTGGTACTGCCATTTCAGTCGTCGCTTAATTCATCTATGAGAGGAAATTCGAGAAGAGAATGGGCTGAGATGCAATTTGCAGTTGATATATAAAGATGTTTGGGTAGCTTTATTATGCTATCTTAGTGAGAAAAAAAACATTAAATCTTTTAGTATTCTGGTCCCGCATATAGAAGGGTAGACATAGGGATCCTAGTGTAAGACACTCCGTTCCCCATTTCCCGCAGAATTTTCCGGCATTGCGTGTCGAGTGGTGGATCTCGACGCTGTGCTTTGCCTTGGTACCAGAGCGAAGAAAATGAAAATATTAATAAATAATAATTCCTTCCCCCGAGATGGAATCGAACCTACAACCATCACACACTTGTGCCCTTGCGCCACGACAGCCTCACATAATATTATTACTTTTGTATTACTAATTAAGTATTATCACTTTGTAAAATTGGATAATTTTTCACATTCGTTTTGCTCGAAGTCTACTTTAAATCTAGTACATTTTTCGACTTAATAAACCAATATTAACGAGTTATTAATTATCATATTAATATTATAAATGTGAAAGTTTATATACTTGGGCTCTTATTAATTAGTCGAGTACAATTGTATGAAAAGGTTTGCATTGAAATAATTGTTAAGACATTTTATAAACTAGGGTAAAAAAACTTTCTCTAATACTTTTTAATATTTCAATCACTACAATCGTAAGCAAATAATCGTAGCTTTTCACTAGATTTTTAAGTGGTATTTTATTATAGGTAGGTTAGGTATTATACACAGTATTATTATTATTATTTATTTTTAAAATATTACAATAAAATATATTTAATTTTACGTTTCTCTTTATACCTAATTATAAGAACTACGAGTTACACCAGTTTGTCTTCAATTATGATTTTTAAATGCGGCTAAATTCGTAAGGAAATCGTTACGAATTTAGCCACATTTAAAAATCACATAAATTATGACAAGAGTAAATTAATATAAACTGGAATTATAAAAAAAAAACAATCTTTTATTTAAATGTCCTAAAAAGTTTAAAATAAACTTTAAATTTAAGTACTTGTATTAATTTAGGTTCCGATCAAGTTATTATTTAATTTACACGTTACCCAGCAAGTGATCGCAACATATTTTTAAATCATATAAATGTAATGACGTTGTTATAAGTTGATAGTAAAAGTTTTAAAGGATAAGTTAATTTTACACTTTTTTATAAGCATTTAAATAAATTTATTTTTTTACTTACATTTCTCAGTTTCTTTATCTGATTCAAAGAATCAACAGCCTAGTTCTCTTCAGTGAGGAGACCTTCTTAGTATGTTACCCTACTTAGGGCCACGTCTTCTTGGGTAACAGAGAAAAGCTTCGAGCCTAAGTATCCACCGGTATGGTCGATAGTACTATCGTACATATTGAGAACTATGTATTTTTTGGGTTATTCTCAGCAAGTCCCTTTACTTGACACCCATATTGTAGAAACGAAAAAGAATATTTATTTATTTTTTGAGTAAATCTCAGCAAGCCTTTTCATTTGACATCCATATTATAGGTATTCATTGAAAAAACTTAAATCGTCATCTTGGGTGTTCCGCCATTTTGGATTTAGAATGTCACTGTCACTTTATTTTTTGAGTTATTTTCAGCAAGCCTTTTCACTTGACATTTATATTATAGAAATGCATTGAAAAATTTAATTCGCCATTTTGAGTGTTTCCCTGTGATGGATGATAAACAAAACCATTACTATGTAATTTAGCAATTAATAAAATATATATTAACTTAATATTTAACCTAAGTTATAATATAATTTATGTCCATCTTTATTGTAGCACTATCAGTGAACTAATAATGCTTTATCCATTTTGTTATTTGCTAATATTAAGAGAGGTTGGTATTATTGCGTTTTTAATAATTTTCCACGGTGACTATTTTACTTGTGCATTACCTATATATAAGCATGTAAATAAATCAATGTTTCACTATCCAGTTGTGACCTTTATCAAAGTGCATTTAAGTAGCTAACAGCCGCATACAGATTCCTAAGTCGAGAAGTAGATATTGTAAAATATTTTAATTTCTATTTCAATAATCCTATAATATTATTTTAAATAATTCTCTAATATATTTCCTATTAATTGACAAGTTTAACTTTAATTAATATGTTTTTAATGTATCGTATTCTTTTTAAATGAGACAGAAAAAGGGGGTTTTATATAGAAGTTAGCGTTACAAAGACTGGGCGATCTGTAACACATCTAATCTATGTTGCAATTGCCTAAGCTTGTCTAGCCGTGGTGGAGGAGACGTTGGCGCAATCATTTCGATCCGCAAAGGTCAAAGAAGGAATTCGCGCGGTCCGGCACGCTTGCGACACCACTCTACGAAGGAGGTTCCACTGCGCAAAGGGTTACCGATCTCAGCTGCGCCGGCGCAGGTTGATCTGATATTTACTCAATAATAGTTTCAAATTAAACGCTATTTTACTATGGCTGACTTGTGTTGGTGCTCGTGCATTATTTATGATGATTTGATGTGCCATATGATTATTGCATATACTATCTACTAATACATAACTATTATTTAGGTACATTTAATTGGGGAATACTATTTAAATTGTATTCGGATTTTATGTATGATATGTAATAGTTAATTATCTACTTTAATAGACTAAATTTACAAATGTACTAGGTATAGGAAAAATAATATTCATAGAAGCCAGTGGCACAACAAGTTGTGTGACTTTAATCACGAGAAGTTGTGGATTTGGTTCCCACTCGAGCAAATTAAATATTGAATATTTCTATTTCGCGGCGTTGAGTTACGTCACTCAACACGCTATCTATCCAGGATTCGGCAGCAAATGGTTAACAAAATGTCTTACTATTAGGTTCCCTCTGCCTACCCTGATGTGTGCGGGATACAGCGTGACGATAAAAAAAATAAAAAATATAATTGTAAATATACTATGCTATAAGAATCAATAAAATATATCATTGTACCATACAACCAAAAGTTTATCTACATAAACGTCCCTGGTTTATCATCAAAGCACCATTTCCATCTCTATTCTCAAGAGAGTTCAAAGTGGACTAAAATGTCATACATGCAATGTTAGCGATTTATAAAAGCAATTCTTAAAGCGTGCGTCTCATCACCTGCGTCCGCGTGTGGGCGCACCGTATTGTATGCTAATACGGAACTGCTCTGTCCACACGGTAGAGGAATTGGAGACAGGAACAGCGGTGTCTTCATATCTTTGATAGTTTTGAAAGTGTATGTTAAATTTTAAATATTATTATGAAATTTTACTTTACTAAGTTATTTCAGCATGTAACGTTTTGACATAATATATATTATTTGTTTTTATATTAACCTATTTATTTTCATAACGTGATAATAACGAGATATATAAAATGTACAATAATATAATATTCATGGCCTTATCAGAAGTAGAATCGATTTCAAATAACAAGAATGTCTTTGTTACAATCTCAACGTTAGAATTTTACTTAAAATCTGAAGCTGTCCTCTTAAAATACGCTGCCTCATGGGATTGGTTTCACTGATCAAAGGATTTGCATTATAAATTTCTTGAAACATTCCTCAGAATAAATCTCAATATATACGTAGTAATATTTGAATGCGTGACATTTATATCAAGATAATAAATTTTGGCTTTTGGAAATAAAATTAAATTAGAGGCTAGTCGTGGCTCGACAGGTTGTAGGATCGATTCTAACTTCAGAAAATTTAATATTTAAAATTTTTGTTTCCTTGTTCTGGTACCGAGGCAAAACACGGAGTTGAGTTCCGCCACTAAACACGAGAAGTCCTGAAATTGAGTGGCCGGAGGTGTCTTACTAGTAATGGTGTGTCTTAATATTAGGCTCCCAGGTCCCCTTCTGCCAACGCTGCTATGTGCGTGAAGCGAAAACTTATACATATATATACCCATAAATACATTTTATTATTTTTTTACAGACATCTGAGCTAGAGTCACTGCTGTACAAGCAAGAGGGCGCCTCTCTCGCGCCCGCCCACATGGACCTTTTCGACGGTGGAACTAGCTCGCGCGACGATGCCTTCCTCCGCCCCGCCCTCTGGGAGGACATCGCGTCTTCCATCAGGAACATCGATCCTGAGAATGCCAATATGCTTGCCCCACTGGGGGCCACCCATGTTAAGCTCGAAGCTGACGACGCACTTCTTGAAGAATGCGCTACACCTTTACTCAGTCCGCTGGAAATCAAGACGGAAAGGCTATGCGCCCCGCCCACGTATGCTCACCCGCAGCCACTCCAACATCAACCGCAGCAACAGCCAGCAACGCCGTTTTCGAAATACCCCCAATCGAGGCTCGTGTACATGTCGCCCTTGACGCCGCCCGGCTCCGACCAGGGCAGCCCGGGGAACTCTATGCAGGTAGTCATAACGTTTAATTAATGTTACTGCTTTGCGATGGCCCGCGATTGTATGATGGTACCATCTGTTGCCAGCGATTGTAATTGTTCATATGCGAATTTCATCCAAAATGGTAAAGTTATAACTTTTGTATTTTAAAAACGAGAAAAAATCTAAATATTATACTAATAATTTAAAAAAATATGAATAATTTATATAAGATTTGCAATATAAAATGCACAACAATGCTATGAGTATTAACAATAATTTCATACAAGGTAGAACGTATTGTTGTTATCTGCAGGGTGGACCGCGTCGCACTCCGCCGCCGCCGTACCACCCACCGCCGCTGCTGCGTGCACCGCATGTACCACCACATCCTTTACCTCAAACTCACCATCATCCACAGGTAAAAATCTTAAGGATTTATTTCCTAAATATGATCCATTTACTAATTTTTATTGGAATAAAAGAAATTAGCAATTTATTTCATTGTTATTGGAAAAATAAGAGAGTTAATAATTGTAACTATAATATTATTATAATGACAGGCCATGCCGCAGTCGATGCAAATGGCACCGCAACCTGCGCCTGCGCCTGTACACCCGCACGCGACTATCCACCCGCGCCTTGCGCCTCCCTCCGTCAAGTACAATAGACGCAACAACCCTGAATTAGAGAAGAGAAGAGTGCACCATTGTGATTTTATAGGTAAAAATATATTGGTTTTAATATTTAATATTTTCAGTAGGCACTTAGGTAGAGAGCTTTCGACCTATAACAATCTTCGCGTTCCACTTAATTATAGAGACATAACTTGTGGCTAAATTTATGAAAGTGTCTTAGGAGACTAAGTATATGAAAATAATTTAAATATAATCATTCCTGTGAGAATGAATCGAACCCACAAAGAAAGTTGTCTATTCCAAATAGGCGTATTTTTAATATATAGTTATTAATAACTAGCAGCCCGACATCGCCTGCTTGAACTATACCATTATTTATTAAATATTAGGTACTGTTGGCAATGTCCTCACACCCTGGTTAAAACACTATATTAATGAAATCACTTCAATATTTTTATTTATCTAAATCTCAATGATTACCAAAATAAACTAAAAATTTAATAAAAAAATACCAATTTTCAGGATGTAGCAAGGTCTATACGAAAAGCTCGCACCTTAAAGCTCATCAAAGGATACACACAGGTGAAGTATTCATCCTTATAGTTAAAAAACCATTACGTGCACTGCGAATACTATAAAGACGCTGCATTTGCGACAATATCTTTTAGTATTTTATTTTCTTAATAAAATGTTACCAATATAAAACAAAGTTGAAAATAGATTAGTTATTCAAGGTGAAAACTTATTTGTGAAATGTATAGAATTTTAGAGTACGATTAATTTAGCTTCAGTATAAATTATAAAATGTATATCTTTGACAATCTAAAAAATTCAAAACTAATAAAGAAGCATATATATACACATGTAACAAATCATAAAAAAATAATTAAATATTGACAACTAACTAAACTTTTTTTTATCAAGAGATCAAAACAATGAAACTAAACAATAGACACTTGCAAAACGCGAATTGTATGCGCTTACACGCTGGCCGATACGAGTGGAACATTTATATTTGCAGGGGAGAAGCCTTACACATGCCAGTGGCCGGAGTGTGAATGGAGATTCGCCAGGTCCGACGAATTGACGCGCCATTACCGCAAGCATACAGGCGCAAAGCCGTTCAAGTGTGCGGTGTGCGAGCGCTCCTTCGCGCGCTCCGACCACCTCGCGCTGCACATGAAGCGCCACCTGCCCAAGACCTCTAAATGACACCCGAGGAGAGGCGAGGACCAGGCATCCACGCCTCAACCATCTCAAGTACGTTGTTCCTTCATTTATTTTTTTAAATCAAGGAATATCGATAGTCGTGGCGCAGGAGCAAAAGCTTGTAACTGTAAACGCGTCAGGTTATGAAGTTCGATTCCCTCTCAAATTAATTAAATATTTATTGGCGTTGAGGCAAAGCGCGGCGTTGTTTTCCCACTCAACATACATTGCCTCCAGAATTCGGTGGAAAATGAAGAGCAGAGTTTCTTAGGCTTCCTCTGTCTACCCTGTATTGTAATTGTAAAAATTTTAAAATCCTCTTACCAGAACTCTAGTTGTTAAATTTAGTATTAATCATTTTCAGGAAGAGTGTACCGAAAACCTCTTTCTAGATTGCGATCTGGAGTCTAGCCTGATGGACACATTCTACGGTGTACTGTGATTTCACGGCGAAGGGCGCAACCACGACATTTCTACATATTAAAGGAATAGATGAACAACATTTGTATCTGCTTGCGATCAAGTAGAAGTAATAAAGAAAATGAGGTTACACACAAATTAAGAGTTAATTCGTGAACGTGTAGCGA